>JAODLI010038458.1:0-18279 GCA_027575585.1 Percopsis omiscomaycus | reverse complement strand
ATAAAATATAAGTTTATGAGATTTCTAAATTATTCCATTCCTTTTTTACTCACAATTTGTACAGTGTCCCAACTTTTATGGAATCGGGTTTGTATAAATATTAACATTGTTCATATTTAATAATATATGTCATGATCGATCTCTCTCTGTCTGTGGGTGTCTACCTGTACACAGGTGTGCGGAGCAGACAGGTGTGGCTCGTTCCTAATCTGGCTCACCATTACCCTGTGGCAACCTCAGCACGCCGCTAGTTTTTTGACCCTACTTCGTAGTTAGTTTCGTAGTTAGTTAGTTTGTAGCCTGTTCCTGCTTACATTCCATGCCTGCCTGCCCAGTCTCTGCCTGTCGTCTGTATGTGCCCTCACCCAACTGCTTGTCTGGTATACGATGCCCCGCTGCCCATCGTCCATCTGTGTTGTTGACCTACCCATTGCTCGCCCTGTTTTCGACCATAGCCTGTCCCCTGTGTTGCCTCTGTCTGCTAGATGATAAAAGTGTGAGCTTCATGTGAGTGTAATCATAGTCAAAAGAACTTTATTGTACAAATAAATTAATTTTGTGTTTCTAATCAGTGTCCACACACAAGGAGTCCAAGGTAACTATGTAATTGCTTTATAATTTCAAAAAAGGTTGAGTGATTCAGACACGCTTTTCCAGAGAGACATAATCAGTCATGGTAAATAATATTCCTATTCCCTGGGATCAAACTCACATCCTCTGGTATGTTAACCCAGTCACTCAAACTACTGTGCTAGTGACTATAAATGACCAGGAGTTAGTAATGTTTTCTAATATATTTTTATTTGGATAAAGACATGATACCAGAAATATGAATAATTTTTCATGGAAAGAGATTGCACTGTGCATGACATTATCACAAAAAATTAAAGCAACGTTGGAGCATTATCAGAGTAGGACATCTTAGAATAAGGAAGAAGAAACCAAAACAATCATAATTGTTTACTTTGCTTCTAAACCAATGAGCACTACCCTATGTCGTTAGCAAGTCATTTCCCATCATGCAGTTAGCTTGGGTAGGCGGTGGAGAGCAACTGCAGTGCCTGGCTCTGCCGCCTTGTTCTTGTGAGATTATCATGTTCACGGCAGGCCAGAAAGACCCCAAGGCCACCAGGAAATGTCCTGGTGCTTCTGCGTGTAGTTTCATTACAATTCAAAGAAAAAAGGTAAGATACCAGTAACTCTGAATCACTATCCGGACTAAACCTTAGAGAATCTGACACCTTCAAGAACATTATTTTTGGAGTCAACTCTGATCCCACTTCCTAGTAATGAAAAAAGTTTAGATTGATCCCTAGAAGCCTTGCTTTATCATGCAATTTCCTTCTTCTCCAGGACATACTGTAGCACCCAAAAAATATGACAGATAAGTCACAATGAACAAATTCTATCACAAAACCATATAATTTTTTGCCTGATTTGCTTTTAGCAATCAGCTTCAAGTGTTATTTGTTTATCGGGTTGCCCTTTCAGGCAAAAAAACTACAAACCTTATATGGCGCACTTTAAATAATTAGATACAATTTTAGAATAGGATGCATACAGTATTAGCATGTGATTTGCATTATACATGGAAACAGATTACATTTCAATTCCACTCTACATAACACATTTAATGTTAAGTGACTATTGTGAATGATTGTTTCCCACAATAAAATTAGGGAGGCTGTGTCCATCCAGATGGATGGATGTCGGAGGCTGTGTCCATCCAGATGGATGGATGTCAGAAGCAGTATCAGACACTGATGGCTGGGTTTGTACCAAATGTGTGTTACAGACTTTTAAATGGTTATGAGTGAATTTTAAATGTAAGCGGTGCCGCACTGTTTACTTGCCAAAGCAGCGACAATAGAAGAAATTCAGACAGTTGTGTGTATTTATGTCCGGCTCAAGGCCAACCTTCATAGTCTTTTTAATCTTCAGTATTCCCTTGGGAGTTGGAAGCCTTGTGTTGAGTGACTGTATGAATCTTTTTCAGATTCTGACGGACTCTCACAAATTCAAATAATTGGGTTTCCTCTCGTACCTTCTCTTCTTCTTGCTTCTCTTTCTGCCCAGACAGTGAAACAATCATTGGAACTACAGTATACAGTTTAATTGTATATACTGTATATACAGTGCCCTCCCGAAATGTGGGCACCCTTGGTAAAGATGAGCAAAAAAGGCTAAGAAAAAATACACTGAAACAATGAGAGAAATCAAAATTTTCAGTGAGGTTAAGGTATTCAATGAAACAAATGTGATTGTCATGGTTCTGGGGACACCACACCACAAAGAGTGCCCTTTTAATGATTGTGACAATGTCTTGACTGTGTGTGATCATACTGAATACAAAAAGACAGATGTTGAGGCACCTCTAATACCTCCAGCTGTGTTTGCTGACGTTTGAGCAGAACCGCTTCAAGGGGACTTCTGGTCTCCTCTTCTTCTTTCTTGTCACTCAGCTCCCTCTTCCTCCTCTCAAGCACCTGATGAAGCTCCGGCCTGCTGCTCAGCGCCAAGCCTCTGGGCCCATAGCAGGAAGAGACAGAGCTCAGGTTAGATATGGTGGTATTAGAGGCGTTTGATCTGATGATGGGGTACATATACATTTTAAAAGTACGAGTAAACAAATCAATCAGACTTCTATTGCTCAGATATCCATTATCTCATTAAAGGTACCCAGCTTTATGAGACCAGCTTGAATTAAAAAAAAAGAACAGGTTCTAATAATAATACCATACTGTTTATTTGTGTTGTCCCCAAGTATTTGGTTGTTTTATATTGTTTTGTCTGGTTTAGAGTTTGTCAACAATGGGGTCAAAATTACATTGTGAATCCAATCCCAAAGTGCGTTGCTATGAAGACAAAGTGGTGTGCCCGGGTCAGGCATTGTTTACATAAATATCACTTTACACTGGTTTATGCTCCCAATGACCTGAAGAACTGGAGCACCATGGAGGGAAGGTGTATGATTGCAGTTTGTTAGAGTACACATGCTGGAGAAAGAGAGACCCTAATGTATTCTTAATGAAGCTAGCGTTATATAAACCGGATCTGAGAGAAAGGCACTGCCCTTTCTAACGATGGACACAAAAGTTAACACAAAGACTTTTCTATATAGTTATTCATATAGTTAATTCATCTTTATTTCTACATTATATATTTCTATAGCTTGTCACAAAAGTGATTTTTACAATTTTCTTAAGTTTTTATTTTGTTCTTACTGTGCTTTGTTGTTGTAGTTTAATTTAGTTTAATCTACAAAGTCAAGGGTTTAACAAAAATACCCACAAATTACAATCCTGCATAGCAATTGTACTGCACCTTTAATCCAAAATCCAAGTAATAACAATAATAATAAAATATACATTATTCTTAAGTATTTGCAATTTCTAATTTGATGTATAGTTTCTTTCAAAACTGTTAAAGATTTTTTCTTCTTATGGCCAATCTATGGTGCCTACTTTTTGTGCGCCAGCAGTAGTTCTTTGTGTAGCTCTTGGTGAGTCCTGGAAGCCTTTATGGGGTTGAACTGACCTGTGGAAGCTTCAATTGAACTGCACTCCGCCTGGTCTCCATTATCTAGAAAAGAAAAACAACATTGACCATGGTGAATGTCACGTCACAGCAACAGCACCTTTTAATCCTCCACCTATGAGTAAAACCAGTTTAAATTATTTTACACAAGCAAGGTTTTGTGGGTCAAGTTTAATGATTTTTTTTTGTCAAGTTCAGGGCTCTAGACTGCAACCAAATGTGATAATTTTTTGAGATTGTGCGAGTTAAAATTTCAAACGTTGGCATTGGTGCAGAGTGCATAATATTTAGAGATGCACCGGTCTCCCAGCCATCAACCGGAATCGGACTGTTTTTGCTTCTAACATGGGCAGGACAATCTGGTGGTCTAGGTGTTGGACTCCCAGCCGGAAAGTTGTGGGTTCGAGCCCCAGATTTGGCATACCTGTAAGCATCCCTGAGCAAGATGCTGTGTTCTGTGTAATAGGTATGGAAGCAACAGAATATTGTTGTTCCGCCTCTGAGCTGGCAGCAGAAGTAGTCACACAGCCGGCCTGGCATGGCGGAACATGGTGGGACGTTTTGATGAAGCTTTTCACCAGAGTCATGTATCCGCAAGCACGGTATTATGTCATGATTTAAAGGTTATACTATAGCAGATGTGTGTCAGAGGAATACGTTAGGAAGTTAACCGTACTCATAATATTGTTCATCTCACTGAAAAGCGTAAGCTATGTGGCTTTTTTTTTTTTTTTTAAATCGATCCGTCCTGTTAAATGGACTCTGTCTTGTAAGTGTAAAAATGTGACGAACGCGAGCACTGGAGACTGTAAAAAATTACGAAATTAACTACATTTAAAACTAAATATCATTGGATCTAAATTACCTAGAGCCGTCAAATGTATTGTGAAAGCTTTACTATGAAAACCGGAATTGGACCGGAAACAGCCAGTCAGGCTTTTTTTTTTAATGGTAATCGGAACCGACCCAGAAAAACACAATCGGTGCATCCCTAATAATGTTCAGGTTGTTTTGGTACCTTATGTACTCCGTTAACCAATCAGGTATAAATTAGGAAAACGATTCATCAACATGCAAGGTCATTATGAGAAAAAAAAAGGGTGCGACCAAATCCTAGGTCGGTTCGACCAACTGAGAAAGTTAGTCGAAGAATGAGTCTACATCCCTGCTTTTGTTCAACTAAGTAGCATAAGAACAACAATTGTTGTGTAGCAGATGGTAGTTGAATAAATCACCAGTTTATGCATGACAATGAAGCAAAAAGGCAGTGTCTGCTGTTTGGTTTTGGGACGACCAATTCAAATACTTATTCTGACAATACTTAGTCAGTCACTGACTTACTTAATTAAATGTTAAAAAACAAATAAATATAACCTTTAAAAGCTTAATGCAAAACCATTGTCGCTTTAATGCATTGAGACACTGCTCGATTTGGGTTTGGAATCCCCCTTGGTTGAAACCAGCATTACAAAAGCACTGCTCCTCCTCTCTACAACTCTCCTAGGCTCACTGTGTTCTCTACCCCTCCACCTAAAGCTACACACTTTTGCGGACAAAGGAAATGGGGAGAAGTGAAAATTGGGGTTCTGGGCTATAACTCAAAGAGTGTGCTTTAATGCTGTCAGGACCCCGCCTGTATAGGTTTTATTTTGTTTCTTCCCTTGCTCCGCCTTGCTTTCCTTTTATGGTCCTTTCTTGTTCCCCAATCACTGCCCTTATCCGTTTCATCGTTTCCCAATCACCGCCCTCACCCGTTTCCCATTTCCCAATCATCCCGTGTTTTTAGTCTGTGTTCTCCCACGTCACTGAGCTGGTTCCTTATCTGAGTTTCTTTGCCCTGGTCTTGTCTGTGGCAGTGTCATGGTCGCTGGATGTCTTCACTTCTCTAGTCTGTGGATAACCTTATCTCCTTCCTTAGCCCCATGTGTCCTCGAGTTGGCCTTTATGCCAGAACTAGGTTCTGTGTTTTGTAGCTTGCTACTGTTGTCTAGTTTATTTTTTTACCGTTACCTGGCTCCCTTGGTTATCCTTTATATCCTGGTTTTGTATTTTTTCCCCTCTGTGTTTTCTTATCAAGTTCCCTTTATTAAAACTCCTTGCACCCCACTCCTGCCTGCCTGTGCCTGGGTCACAAACTATACAATCTCTGACAAATGCAACAACAGTGTGTTGCTATGTGTGGAACTTACCTCTTTTAGAGAAGAGCCTGTATGGATGAGCATTGCTGTGGGGTCCAAAGTGTAGTGTCTTCGCGGTGTGTGCGTGAGTATTGTGAAATGACCCACCAAGGGACATGGTGACTTGTGGATTGCAACTGCTAATTCTGCCTGTAGGACGGGACACTGAATGGAGAGGTCTTCAGACTGTGGACAGGCTTTGTGGACAAAAGCACCTGAGATTTGGCCCGTAGCCACAGCTCCTGCTGCATACTGGGTACCTGCTACCTAAGGGATAGGGGCAACAGCAAGCGTGTGGAGTGGACAGACTGATTGAATGGAAAGGGAGCCTTTGACAGAAGGATTGAGAGGGGGGTGGGGTGGTAGACACATAGCAGATAGGGTATCCCTAACGTGGATATTTATAATTTATCCCTCTAGTGGGCAACAGTATTACCTATTCAAATTCATGATTAGAGATTTGGTGACAACGTATATCAAATTGAATGACATGGAGAGGCAGCATCTTAAAGTATTCCAGGCGGTGTAATACTGGTAGATGCTGACAATACACCGTCATTTATCAACGATAAAACGCACCGCTAAAACACTTACTCGGAACGCAATTGCAACAAGTGATTTAATTTAAAAGAAAAAAAAAAAACCAAAACACGTACCTTCCACAACAAGAATAAGCTAAGTCTGTTTAAAACGGGATTCGGTCTTACCTTTGCTGTTATCAGTCCTTGATGAGCGCCTTATCTGTGAAGAACATCGACTGAGACTGACACTATTCGGTATGAAGTTACTTATTAACACCTGCACTACTTCTGTGGCTCCACATAGGGGTGCTGTTAACAACTGTAAGAGAAATATGGACAATACATGTCCTATTCGACTGAATCGGAAATTAAAATACATATTTACCCTAACGTCAGACTATATGCAGATATTAACAGTGTATATACCCATACATTTTTGTACAGAAATATTTTACGTTTTCGTTACTTCTAGTGACACTGTTAATGGATGTTAGTGCCCACCACTTCTACAAGATGTAGGCCTATACAAATAGGATTCAGATCAACCAAGACAGAACATATTCCATATCATTTCCCCCAAAAAATTTATTGCCACAATAATTCATTTAGGAAAAAAAAAAAGTTATGCAATAGCTTTAGTAGAAGCACACAAGGAATAACAGAACCTTAAAAAAATAAATTGAACAAAAATATACTCTGCAGTCAAATCATCCAACTAGCAGTTTTGAATACACAAATGTATGAGGAATATAAAAAAATAGATTCCAAGCTTCTGAGTTTGAAGCATTAAGGTGAGTAATAAGTGAAAGATATAGTAGGCTGTCAAGCTAGACCCAACAGAAATGCTATGAAACGTTAATAGCATAGACTCAATTAGTGCACTATATTTATCGTTATTGTTAAATTACAGCAGAACTCTAGTGAACTCTGATATTGGAACAGCAGACTTCTTTTGGCACAAGAACAATGTTGCAGGTGGAATGGAAAGGTTCACGAAATTGTGTATGAATGAAATACGTGCTATACTGTATATGCACTTAAATAAACAATCATTCTTGTGATTATAAGCCCTACTTTTCCAGCAGGTTCTCTAATGACATTGATATGAACAACTCAAGAACAGTTTCTACTAGTGTTCTTGTATGACACCCACACCCACATATATACATATTTTAAATTAAGTGACACATTTAAGACAAAAGCCATAATGCAGACATTTTAACCAAATCCCCCACCATAAAAAACTAGTTTATATTGTTGTGAGAAAAATATGCATTTTAAGCACTTTTTAGTTGCAGTTCTGCCAATAACACTAGCAATTATTAATACCAATACATTGCTAATAAAATTACTATACATATTACTATGAAGCATGATCAATTATCAAACTGTTTCCCCTACAATCACAACTGTAAATTGCTGAGAAAACATCACACTTGTGAAAGTGAAACAAAAACCTCAAACACCAAAAAAGACAATATTTCAAAATGCACATATCTCATGCCAGTCTAGATTCATAAGTTTCAAAGAGTGGAAGCCAATGTATTGCTGTTAAACTGAAACATCTAGATCAAAGGTAACTCTAATTAAGTGACAGTGACAAACAAAATAAGTGCAAATTGTGCATACTTCTGGCTAAACTTCTAAAGAATGTGTGGCATCTTGCAATGACAGACTAAAGAACAACAATGACCACAGTTGCATTGCATTGTGCTTAATTTGGTTGGAACGATAATCATGGTTGATGCCAAGTTACAAAAGGTTTAGGTGATGCCAATCCTCAGTCAAAAAATTGTGGAACTGCAGTATGACCTCATTAAAAATCATGCTGCTGATCTTTGATCTTGAGATCATGACAGGGACCAAAAAATAAGATTACATCTCTTGTCGTTTTTTCACTAGCTTGTAGCCAGTCCAAATGATAAGGGGTAGTAGTAGTAGGAATTATGAATTTAGGTATAGCAACAGTAAAAATCTAAAAAGAGGCGCAAGACAAGATTTAACACAGCACATTGGTCTGACCATAATGGTACTGGCTAGAACAATATTGGCAGTAAAATTACAGGTTAGTAGTTTTACAGGTAAGATCAGGTAACAAGAAAAATAGTTAAGATTGTCTTTGACCTCACAGTGCCCATGAAAACGGTTTAAAAAAAAATTATACAATGTATATTTAAAAAAGAAAATCTGTATCCAATTACAAATATAGAGCAAAATTATCTGCGAAACACGTACCTTCTTTCTGTATTCAGGTATTTTTATACTTTTATGAGGCCCACAGGCATTTCACCTTTCACCTGCAGAAAGAATAAAACTCAAATGGCAAGACATTGTGGCCGCAACTGTTAGCAGTTCGAACAAAGACAATGGAGTGGACACCCGACTACATTCGAATAAGTGTGTCAAATTATTGTTACAATTAGTTAAACTATAGCTGCATATCAAATAAACTGAACTCGAAATACTACATCATACTTCCAAATCCCAATGTCAGTGGTAAACAAGGAACATACGACAGACATTTGCCAACAAATTAGCAATGGAATAGGTAGGGGTGATTCAGACCATATCACAGCGTACTGTTAAGTACTTAATAAGAAAAGTCCCTACTGTCTTTCATAACTTAAAAAAAAAAAAAAAAAAAGGTTAACAAATAAGACATTAAAAGGGATACTTGGGAATTTTGAAAGTTTTGATATTTTCTTCTTACTTGTGATGTTGGTTGGTAAATATGATTGTAATGTTCAAACACAAATCCATCTTACACCAGATGTGCGATAGATTCTTGGATTATTTATAACCAACGTTATAACAACAGAAACCGTGAGAACTATCACAAAAAAATCCTTATTGGTGTGAATGGCGAGAATAATAGTGTGTAGAGAAAATAGTCTCTGCAATAAGTAAAACTGCAATAATTTTATCACTTAAAACTAAACAATTTAAATGTATCAGGATAGATTGCAGTGGCATCATGTTTATGTACTGAATGAAGCTTGTCCTTTAATTCCTTTAAACCTGCAAGATTGTTACTATCCAGCGCGGGATAAACTAACATGCAAATTGTATTTACACACCGTTAACATCATAGGGGAGTAGAAGATAGGCATAACAAGTCAAAAATACAGGAGGGACAGCCAGTGCAGTGGTATGAAGGGTCTGGCAGAGAAGAGAGGTCTTGGTGGTCACTTGAAGGCTGACTGCAGCTCTTTGAAGGCAGCTTGTCTTTGCTTTTTCTCCTCCGTCTCCCTCTTCTTGGTCTCCTGCTCCTGCCGAATCTCTACCTCAAAGCGGTTGGACTCGTTGATGGCCTGAACCTGTAAGATGGGGAATTTACAATTAAATGACATTCAGCAGAACCACTTACAGTGAGTGCAAATATTAAGGAGCATGTAGGGGTTAGGCATCTTACTCAAGGATACAGATGCTTACAAGAGGTATGTTGAGCATTGAACCCTGGGAGTCGGCCACCATAACCACTAGGCTATCCTGCCACTTTAAGACACTGCTTTCCTGATCAATGGGTTTCAAACTGTGCCTAGGGTGGTTCCACATTTGTGTGGTCCCTCCCTATTTTATACTCACTTTCTTTTGTAACCTGTTGAGTATCTGGTTAAGAATGGTCTGTTGCAACAAATAATATTTACATTATGAATGAGTAGAATATAGGAATACAGTACATAACAAAAATGTCAACCTATCCCGTTGACATGAGAAGGGGTAAAAATTTACCAAATCGACAAAAGTAACCAAATTACATTTTAGTAATAATCATTTATATTATTATATTAAGTGATGTAACATGTTAAATAATTTAATATGCGCCAAACTGACCAAAATGTGAATTGCTTAATGTGTTTACCTTGCAGTCTAAAACATAAATTTTTCTTGTATTATTATTTATGGAGACAATACTAAGAGGATAAATACTTGTTAGTGTAATTACATGACAACTTGCCACTACAGAGAGATACCTCTCTAGTAGGACAGCCACTAACAATTCATTTCATAATTGAATACCCTATTCAGTTTGATAATTTTTTTTATTGAGTAATGTATGATTCTATGATATTAATTTAGACCATAAAAGTACATGGTAAATGTTCATCACAAGTTATCTGAACTCAAACAGGCATCTTGAAATTGCTTAATGTGCAGTCTAAAACTGCACATTAAAGATACTTTAAAAGAGAAAGACTTCTTGGTTCCATATAATAAAATAAAAAGTAATGTTTTCAACACATAGAATCACATCATACATTACTCAATTTAAAAAATAATCAAACTGAATAGGGTATTATGAAATAAATTGTTAGTGGCTGTCCTACTAGAGAGGTATCTCTCTGTAGCGGCAAGTTGTCATGTAATTACACTAACAAGTATTTATCCTCTTAGGATTGTCTCCATGAAAGGAATAGTTAGACACTGATCCTGACAAATTAGTTTCCTTTGTGAAAATTTAAATAGAGTGATTAGTGAGGTGTGATCACATTGCTCATAATACTCTGGCTATAGTCTTAAAAGACATCTTAGAAATACTTTGGCTTCAAAGAAGGTCTTGGCTCCCTTCACTCCCTCTGTGGAGACGTCAATCTCGGACAGGCGAGCCAGAACACTTAAGCCGCTGTCCTCTGCAAGCTCTCCTGCTGCTGCCTTCCTGAAGATCAGGAGGAACTGTAGAGAGGGGATGGGGGTTATGAGATAAAAGCTTTAGGGCTCTAGTTTCCGGAACAGACGTATCCAAAAATCACACATGACAATTTTGTGTATGTTATGTTGGCCTAACTAATGACTAATGTCCTTAAACTTTTTAAATCACAAAACAAAATATATACACACTTGTATCATCGTGGTTAATTAGAGGTGCCATATTTGCACCCTGTGCATGTCCTGAATAAGGATGATGATCAGTTTGACATTTTCATCCCGAGAGAAGCTTTTCTGCCGTTCTGGACTTTTGCCATCTATTACGAAATTGGCAAGAAAGAGAGTGCAGCCCCCACCACTCCTACTGATCATTTATTAATTCTAATCCAACCCTTTTACAACTGCGCCGCCTTTGCGCCCATTTACCGCTACATGTCCCAAAATTAGCTAAAAAGTATTAGCCACAGCTTAGATCGACTTGCACCGTGCGCCTCCGCTTACACCTTTACTGGGAAACTAGGGCCCTCAAGCTCTACAGTTACGTTCCAGTTTAGATTATTTTGCCGACACCTACAGTAAAGTAGGTAAAGTAAGAATATGGACACCATGTGGGCCAATGGTGGAGCTTATTTAGTTCTGCCAATCCTCTCTGGTGGTCCTACAACTGATTATTTTACATGAATGTCGCACCTAAATTAGCTCAATCCATAATGCCTAGCATCTACTTATTCCTCATACTGGAAGTATGTAGTTTTCTTCAAGGCTCACCTCTCTGAAGCTGAGCTTGTTGTCCAGATCTTCATCCACCTCCTTGATCATATTTTTCAGGCCCAGGTGGGTCTGGGGTGCTCCCAGCTTCTCCATCATGAGTTTCAGCTCCATGAGGTCAATGAAGTTATCTTTCCCTGCATCATACCTGGCCATGGGCAGAGAGAAAGGTTAAACCTACAGTCCAAAAACTGACTTAAGTCCAAGTTAATTAAACGTCTTCTTGAATGTGTGTGGACTAGGGCTGGGTATTGGCACAGATGCCCCGATTCGATTGCGATTCAATACTAGGGGTGTGCAAAGATATAGTTTAATCATTTTTAAAAAATGTGTCTGATTCGATACTGATAGAATCAGACGCATTTAAAAAATAAAAATAGAAGATTAAACTATATTTTGCACACCCCTAGTGAGGAGGTAAAGTATCTATACAGTCAAGGGTTTAAACACAAAAACAAAATCACTTTAACCACGACAATTTATTACAGTGAGGGACAGTGACAAGCCGTAGAGGAGAGGGGGCAGAGTGGGGAAAAAGACACTGTCCCTACATGTGTGTGTGCTTTGACCAATTGTGTTCCACAGATTCGTTTTCAAACATAATGGTGTCACCTGAAGGATATGTATAAACATGGACTTAAGTTTCTTAATAAACTAAATAAAAGGAGTGAGACTGCTGAGAGGGACAGCAAAAGATGATGCGTATAGCTTACTTGCAGATTTTACATAATCCCCAAAAAACTGTGCATAGGACAATCACTTCTCTGGGGAATTGGCCACCTCTACAGAAGCCACATTGGTACCTCTGCCACTGACCTCTCTACCTCTTAGCACTTCCATTAACCGAAGCTCTCTGACAATTTTTGATCTTCTCTCTCCATCCCTTTAAACAAAAGTCTATACAGATACAACATAAATTATAGAACGCAATCCACACATTTTTCTTGGCATCATATCTTGGCTCACAGGCCTAAGCCTTTTTTTTAAAGGAAGTGAAACACTTGTCCCAACTTTCTGCTGCTAGAGCAGAGAGCTATGCCCAGATTATCTAGATTCCAGTCTTGTCGATACACGTTATGATCTTAACTTTGTCTATTCAAGTTCTATGTTCACTTTTAAAGCCATCCGTAAAATGTAAAATGAGTTGGACCGCATCGAATTGTGAGATAACTGATTTTAAAAAAGCTAACTGATTAAAAAGAGCATGCACCTTTCTTAACGATTCAAGTTGAAAACTATATAGTTGTGTCTATGTCACACACACACACACGGGTCTGAGTCCACATTAAAATAATATTTTCCCATAAACCTGGAAATAATCAGAACGTTTGAGGATTGACCAACATTTAAAAACACAACACACAATAACTAATTGAAGACCAAAGATAACCAAGGAGTCCTGACTGTCATGGACTTTCCTCCACATCTGAACATTTATGGGGGCACTTAGCACAAAGCCAAGCATTCTGTGACATCACAAGAAGCTTTTTGGAACATTGTCAAATCGTGCAGGGATAATGTGGGTCATCAGGTTTTGCACACAACTTGTGCCATGCTCGAGTGCATGCTGTCATTAAAGCAAAAAGGGGGGCAGACCAAATACTAAGATATTCTGAAATGTATGTAAATGTTTCAGAGATTAAACTTTTCACTCAAATTGTTAAATATTATCATTTGTAATGAAACCAAATACAAACTATCAGTATCTTGACTAGCGGTTGACTTTTGGACCCCACTGTGTATGTGTGTATAATATAAAACTAAATAGCATAAACCCATATCCTATTTTCAGCTGGAAAGCTCTAGAAAATAAATTTCAAAATCAAATCTCACTGTGAAAATAAAATGTAAAGAATTTATAAAACAAAATAAAAAGCATTTGCAAGAAAAACTCAAAACACATCTTGATATGCACTAGAAAGTGCAAAATATCAAATAGGAAAAACTGAGACATAAGGCTGAATGTGTACTACTGTAAGAATAAGTGCACGATGTGAAATGAGAAACTAGTGAACAACTGGGTGATTATTTCACCAAGTCAAAGTGTGACCTAATGGATGTGTCTTCATGAGTCATGTTTGAATGTCCAAGAATCAGTCGTTTGGACAAACCTGTTGAGCAGAAAAGGAAGTACAAATTGACCCAACTTCCCAATTGTAGAAGAGCTTTGTAATTGTCCATATTTGGGCATAGAGTTCAGCTATGTACAGATTCAAATGTTAACCATTGAAAACAACAAGGCCTGTGAGATCTACATGACAGATTATTACAACAGCGGAAATAAGGACTTTACTACATAGAACAATGTTAAAAATAAATAAAACATCACTTCATAGGCTTGCAAGAAAAATACCATCACCATGTGGTTGAAATTAACTATCTGTTTTGATAGTGAGAAATATACAATTAAAAAAAAGATTCCAAGATAAATCAACCATATCCTAGTTTGCAATTAAGATAGTGTTTTTGTGAAACCACTGTGTGGCCTGCATCAGTTTCTTGTGTATGTAAAAAGGGATAGACTATGGCTGGGTAGATACACACCCAGGCCCAAGTCTTAAATAATAGCTATAATAGTTAACATAGTTAGCCAAAAGTGCTATCAAAGACTAACCTTAATCTATGACCACACCTTGTTCCTCTGCCACACAATCTCAAGTCCTTACGGTTCATCATAGTTGCCAGGTAGCAACTAGGGTTGCCTGATTATATACAGGAAATTCTCTTGTGCGACACATTTAGGGCGGCACTTTAGCCCGGCTGATACTGGATTTTATTTATTTATCTATTTCTATGCATCTGCCAAAATATACACAGATACCAATATCGGTCAAGACATATGCCCAAGAGGTGTATATTTTTCGCTAATGGCTGTAAAAACTATTTTCTGTAGCAGATTAACCTGAAAAAAAATAGACAATGTTCTAGTGGTGTGTAAGTAAACTATAGTATAATCACATGCATACCTTGTATAGATAAAAATGTACTGGGAAGATATCTAACCCCTACCTGTTGCTAAATAATTGTACTTAATGCAAGTCTCTTTGGATCAAAGTGTCTACTAAATGACTAAATTGCAATTGTTAAAATGCTAAATGTTAAAGATTACATGCTAGGGTATGAAAGCAGAAGTATCAGAAACACATTTATTGCAAGGCTTTCAGATAGCTGCCCTAGTGTGGCATTAAGTAAACCAACCTGTATTGTAATCTAACCCATTTTACCTCCCATACCCCAAGCTCATTAAAATTGGGTGTAGACAAACTCAGCAAGCTTTTATCTGAAAGAGTTAAGCCCCACATTGTCATACGGTATGCAAATCAGTGGAGACACTGTTGGAGGACCCCATTAGAGAGACGTGAGACAGTACACCCCTCATCTGACAGGAAAAGCTCCATACAGATTTATTGGTACAACAGCAAAGACAACATTATTTTGCATTTGCCTGCAGTGCCTTCACTATATTCCACCCCCAAAATACTAGCCTACATATTAAAGTAACTCAAGCATTTAAGTGGCAAAGTTCAGAATTATCATTTCTTCTTCTGGTTAATATTTAACATGGCTGATAGCCAGGTGTGGATTTTGATATATAGGGTTGTCTTTTTAGTCAAGTCAACACAGAACGAATTTGTACCAAAGTGCTTTACAGAAATTTGTGCAAGAGACTAACAGGATAATAGAAAAAAGAAGAAGATAGGGCCTACACAAACAGATTACAAATAGGCTTGTATGAGTGCACACACACCTATCCCTCTCTATATATACATATACATATTACACACACGATGGAGTATCAAGCAGATTAGCCAAAGTGATATGCAAAAAAGAGTGGGGTTTTATGTCAAACTGAACGGATTTGTCTGACCTAATGCAAAGAAAATACATGCATGTCAGGGGGCATTTTAAAAACATTTAACAATAGTGTAACTAAAAATGCGAACATTTGTGGTGGGTGATATGTGGAGAAGGAAGAACGTAATTCTACAATAAATTGAGAAGCCTATGGTCACTGTCCGCCATTTTTTTAAGTCATGAACTCTGGCGTACTCACTCTTTGAACATTTTCTCCATGTCTTTAATTTGCTTCCTGGAGAACTCCTTGAACTCCGTGTAAGGGTTAAAGACCTTCATACTGGGTTGGTGGTGCTCACCGATCCCTTCGTTCAAGTCACCACGCCGCATCAATTTCGCTCCCAACTCGGAGTCCGCGTTTGTCGTGCTTAATTTCTCCGCCGCGCCGTTCTCTTGTCCGGCCGCATTTACGGCCACCGGTTCCTCGCCCCCCTCCTCTATCTGCAGCCGGCGGTTCAGCTTCGACGAAAGCTCGTCTGTAGCCATTTTAGAAGGTTTTAAGACGATCGTGTATAACTACAGTGCAGATATGTTATGGAACACGACACTATCTATGATCGATAGACATGCGTCGCTTCAGTGATGTGTATATTCACTGTATAGCCCACTAAATTAACTGCGTGGGTTAGGATTCTCTCTGATTTATGTCCCGATCCGATTATTCCGAAAGAAAATGTGCTGTCGAAATCCGTATTTTAGAAAGCACGACTCGCGCAGATTGGAAGACGAACGAACCACCCACGCATACCTCTGAAACTCTTTTTTTATTTTTTTTTGTTAGTGTAATCATCAGCAACGTAGCGCTCTGTCACAAGACAGAAAGCTACGTTGCCCCGCCCATTTAACACACACCCGCGTCTGTGATGTACTGAACTTAACAATGACCGCACACTTTTTTAACGCTCTGGTGCCGGAAGTAAATTTACCATTAATTTGTTCCATTGATATTTCGAATAATTCTTATATAAGAGTTTTAAGCCTTGAACCAATCCAACCAGCTACGACATGAATCATGACCATAAATCATTTGAATCGAAACAAAAATAAATAAATAAATGAAAAACGAAAAAAAAAGGCAAAAGGTACAAGACTATGTATATAATTAATGTAATGAACTACTCATCCAATAAACCATTGCCAATTATACAATTTCTAATAGAGCTCAACAGTGAGGTTCCGGAAGTATAAATCCCATTGATATTTTGTATTGGGATTTTGATTATGAGTCATCATTTCGTAACCATCCAATGCAGACTTACCACTAGCTACGATATTGTGATACGATAGCATATGCTCCCGTAGAAGACACAAGTCCTTATAATATCAACCTTGTTTTAAGAAAAATGTGTTTTATTCGCGTTGTCATAGAGAAGTACTACACTACCCACAGTCGTCAAGTGTAACAGCGACGTCTCTGGTTGATGGAGCTCGCTGTTACCATGGACATGTTTGAAATCCACATACATTTACATTTACAGCATTTGGCAGACGCTTTTATCCAAAGCGACTTAAAATTAGTACATTTGTCAACAGTTTTTGCAAGTATATAATATTCTCTAGAATAAGGACAGCATCATGTAACAAGGTTACTTCACTTATGCATTTGCACAACATTACTCAAAGGTTTATCATTTACTCCTTAAAACAGTTGTAATTACGATAATCAAAGTTATCATTTACACTTCAAGTTATTCAATCTTCAAACAGTAAATAATTGCTAACATGTAAAGTGCTGCGTTCTTTATTAGAGATGACAACAGAAGAAGAGTGTCCAAAGGGGTTAAAATTACTACAAGTCAGGCCATGTACTGGAGTGTAGTGTTTGTGAGGGCCAGTATGAAAGAAAAGACATAAGTTACAGGGTTGTGGTGAGTTTTACAGACTAGCTAGTTTGGTAGCTAAAATGATAACATGACACTACATGAGTAACGTTAGTACCAATCAAGTTGTTACCATGCCCCTGTCAATCAATCAATAAGACTTTACTTCTATAACGCCTTTCTTGCAAGAATAATTTAGCAATAAAATATGAAATTACCATCAAGATCAATAAATTGATTGCAGTCAGGAACAAACCACTGTACCATGTTGATGACAGCACAAACTACAATACACTATTTTCAAGAATATAAATACTATGAGAAGAATTAAATTCAAGAAGAAGCGCGCTAATCTATCTTTAGGAAGACCTTGGAAACAGTATCATTCGTAATGTTTATGGGATGAGTAGTTCATTCACTAATTTAAATAAATATTTACACAGTCATTTACATTTACAGTCTTGTAAGTTGTACCTTTGCCTTTTTCCTTTTATTTTTTTTGCTCGATTCTAATGTTTGATGGTCTTGATTCATGTCCTAGCTGGTAGAATTGGTTCAAGTCTTAAAACTCTTTATAGAAGGATTTTTCGAAATGTCAATGGAGTAAATTAATGGGATATTCACTTCCGGAACCAGAGGCGTTAAAAAAGTGGGTCGGTCTACCTACAACCTAACAATAGTTTAGCACGCTGCTTCTTCTTGAATTGAATCCTTCTCATGGTGTTTATATTGTTGATAATAATGTATTTATTGTTGATAATAGTGGAATATATTGTAGTTTGTGCCATGGTACAGTGCTTTGTTCCTGATTGCAATCACCCCTCTGGTGTCCATGTGTTGGTTCCATAGACTGTATAAATAAATGGACAAACCCTCTGTGACGTCACCCATAGAGTTTCTGAAGAAGGGCTTTGCGCCTCATAAGGACAGCGCCATCTTGGCAGAGCCTTACTT
>JAODLI010038447.1:0-18280 GCA_027575585.1 Percopsis omiscomaycus | reverse complement strand
CGATATGGTCTAATTCCATATCCCATTAAAAAATATATCGATATATTTTTTATATCGATATATCGCCCAGCCCTAATTGTAAATCTTAAATGCTGGAGGTTCCTGCCCTGATTGTGTCTTTAAAAAATGCGACGAAGGAGTGGCCGTCCACATTTCCACCCTCCCACATGAGCCAAGCCCCCAAGACAAAGGAGCACTTTCCTTACCATTACTGGGAACAGCGCTGGCATGTAGCTTTTGAATGAGATAATTTTTGGTGAATGTGCTACAGTTACCCAAGAGAGTGCAGTCGATGAATGGCTGCTGGGTTGATTGAGCATGGGTATACTTTGTGTACTAATTTTTTTTGCTCCAAAAGATTTACACAAAGGCTTTTCCCTAAGGTGTGTGCGTGTGTGTGTGTGTGTGTGTATGTGTGGGGGTGGGGGGTTCAAATGACTGCTTGTGCCCTAAAGCCTAAAGGATGAGTGTGCGAAGCCATGAAAGCAGATTTGGTAGGCAATAGAGATAGCTACAAAGAAAGTGATAACTGATAACTCGCAATGAATACAGAGTCCCCTGCTGTCTTTTATTCTGCAATAGACTATCAACATCTCTCACTATTCATCTCAGCTCTGTGGCTGCCTGCCTGCCTGCAGCTACTGGCTGCTACTTTCTAAGGGAGACGGGCGTAATTGTCTTTACCGGTAATGCAATATGTGGAGGAGAGTGTCGTGGTTGTATTGTGGTATCAACTGATCCCAGAGTGAGGCAGCGGTTCACGTAAAGGAGTATATTGTAGTAAATTCCATGGTCACATTTTATCTTTTATGTTTTATATTCAAGTTTAAAGAAGATTCTGTTTACGTAACCAATGACGTTAGGGATTGTCAAATATTGGCTCGATTGTATTTTAGAACCGCCAGAACCCCTGATTTCTTCCCCAGCTCACTTTTTATGTTAGGGGAGGGGTGGAGTAGGATGAGAGTCTTGGAGAGCTACAGGGGGAGGAGTAGAGATGAGGGCCAACTACTCAGCATTTAGGTGTGGGTGTGACATGCGCTCTATACGTGTCAAACCAAAACAACAATGCTTTTTAAAACGTGTCCCTTTAGGGAAAGCCACTCATTTACAAAATCGCAGACATCTCATTGTAAATCCTTAGGTATACGTGCAGGAGGTGACAGTCAAGGCATCTTCAAAGCATCTCATCTCAGCTGGATGCTGAGATGAAAACACAGGAGAGAAAAGGTCGCTGACGTGGTCGCTGTGTGTGTGTGTGTGTGTGTGCGTGTAAGTGTGGGGCTCGTGCACGTGCTCTCTGGGTGCGTGCCTGTGTTTATGCTGCTGCCGCGCTGGGGCCAAAGGATTAGTACTTTGGCAATTGAAGTGCGCCCGGTGAGCTAACTGTCATATAGCCGGTGTGAATTCTCTCACACACCTGCAGATTCCTTTTGCCTTCCCATCACATCTCGTCTTTCCTGCCACTACATTGTGTGGTGAAAGAAATAGACGCTAAACTCGCGCGTCACTGACTCCAAAAGAAGGCGCGTGACAAGTACATGTTACACTGTGTACGGGCAGGCAGCATGGAAGAAGATTAGGAGGGCTGAAGAGGATAAAGATTTGAATCCTGAACCACAAAATGACAACATAAGTTCAGATGTAAATGCGACATAAGTTATAATGGGTGCATTTGCTCTGTAAGGGTGTGTGTGTGTGTGTGTGTGTGTTGTGTGTGTGTGTGTGTGAAAAGGTCTCTGTAGTAGAGCTCAGAGTCCAGCTTTTCATTTGATGGCCAGCCTCAGACATTCTGCAGAGATACCCATGGAATCCAATTAGGATGTGCTGCCAAATAATCTCGGCATTCCCGTGTAGATTTCTATCAACTGTGTGGATTTTATTTAACATTTCGAAACCAAAGCCAGCCCACTTGCTGTGCACTCCTTAGTTTTATGGGGAGGTTTAGTTAAAGAGGTCTTAAACTCCTAGGGGAACTAAATCAAATTGGATAGGAAAACACGATCACATGTAGTTACCAAAGTGATTATGGGCACCGTAGGGAGAGGAGTAGAGAGGAGTGTCCACCACTCGGCACTAGGTACTGTCAGGGTGGCGTTTGGGAGTGGTGACCCAAATGCAAACAAGGAGCTGGGAGGCGGGCAGTGTAGTTCTGGGTTTTAATAAAAATAAATCCACAGCGGGAAAACAGGAAAAAACAGAAAATGTCCAAACTAAAAATACAAGACCTAAGGTCAGGGAACAAACCAAAACACGGGGGAAACAAAACTTACAGACGGGAACAGAGCTGGGCAAGACACGGGACACGGCAAGGCAGGAACAACAAGGACAAGGCACCACATGACAAGCATACATAAGTATACATGACGAACCCACCACAAGACCAGGGAGAACAGAGACTAAATAAACAAGGACTGACGAGACACAGGTGAGGGCGTTGAAGGGACAACGAGGGGAAGGACCAAAAAAGAAGACAAGGCGGAGCAAGGGTGGGGCCAGGGAAAACACAGGGAACAGACAGACACACTGGGGAACAAGAAAACAGACTTAGGGGAAAACAAGCGACAAGACCAGGGAACAGGCAGGATCGTGACAGGTTCAGGAGATTTCTAATGGCTGTCCAAAACTGGATATTGCCTGTAGGCTGTTTGTAAGTCTGGGGGAATGAGTTCTGTAGAAGGTGACAGTGCCACATCACCTCAGGAGGGCCTGGTGAAGATACGACAGGACAGGGTGACCTCTTTGATGTCAATGAGCTCTGTGGCGGTTTGAGCTTGTTGGGGCCTCAGGGTGTGTCACACACACCCTGCTGGCCCACGCACTCACTTGCCTTCTGATTCTCGAAATATTCCTTATTGAATGGCCAATGAAACGTGACACCATCAAAGCTGACTTAGCACCTCCCCTCCAGCTGCCCGCCAGGGCCTCAGGGAGTGTGTATACAAGCACACCTTTACTGCACAGACTGTAGCTCTGAAGAAAAATATAACATTCTCAACTGAATGGCGCTGTTGGAGGCAGATAATTAAGGTTTTACAACATGGTTTGCTAAACGCATGCACACACCGGACTAGTGTATGTCTATATAGCTGCGCTGCGCAAGGGCTAACTGAAGTCAGGTGTATCTGGGCCAGAACAAACTGTCCTGCCTTTGCCCCAACACAGGGCTTCTCAGAAGACAGAAGTAGGGCACGGCATCCATTTCCTTACCCTCTTAAAACACACTCCGATGCGGTATCACCAGTGCCGTGATTTTGAGCTTATGCGGCTGTGTTAAATACCCATTGGCCTCAGGTCCAGTTTGACATTGGTTGGTTTTCTCCATCACGTCTTATGCTTAGAAAAAGACCACTACAAATAGCCTATACGTGTTACTTTTATGGTATTTGGCATCATAGGATTTTGCTTTCAGTTTACTTGCATGATGGCAATATTTTGTCTTTAGTAGTGTTATGTGTGCGTGTTCATGTGAGGACAGCTGGTGTGGGGAGTAAAGATACATTTTTCAACCCTCACTGTACTTTTCACATCTAAAAGGGACAGGAGAAAAGAGGTCTCACTTCTCTATTCCTTTAAATCACGTTTTCTCCTGTACAAGTCACCAATGCAGTGTTTATATTGTTTCACAGGGTTTTTTTGTTCATGGTTTCTGACCATTCTTCCTGCCACTATCTCTCCACTACATGCCCTCCCACAACCTCTGCTAGTGTCTAATATATCCCTGATGTATCCCTCTGTGAACCATCCAAAGGTTAATGTGGCATTTTATCCCTGGCCCATTTCTTTACTGGGATGTGTTAATCTATTATTATCCGTCATGTATTAATTAACGGTAGATTCAGTAAAGTCAGAGCCATGTAGAGAGTCTCTACATGGCTCTGAGTAAAGCTAACCTCACATAAATGTGTGCGCAGTGCATAGGCTACAACCTGATCTATTTGCCTGATCTACTGTTACTGTAGCAACACTATAGGTTTCTCAAAACGCTCACAACAGGCCTAGGTTGCCACAAACATGCAGACCAACCTTGCCTCTGAATCCGTCAAGCAACACTCGCGCCATACGGACCAAACAGCACTAGCAACCAACACATTTCAGTCTAAAGTCAAAGGCCAAAATACAATATGTTACATGTTGGACGTGCACATATTGTTTGATATGAGCGTAATACCATCATTATATAATAGTATGCAGTCCAAATAAATATGTGCTTTCACAAATTGAATAACATTATTTGATAGTACCATACAAATGATCAAATCTGACTCACCTAATGGCGATCGATACTTGAAAACAAAATATATCCTGTGGTCCAAGCTAGCTAGTTTTACTTACTAGTTACTTTACAGTAACTGGCCCTCATGCTACACGAAAAATGCTGACAAATGCGACACAAAAAAACGTGAGCGGCTAGGCAAGCTAGAAGGCTCAGGCTTGTCAAAGAATACGCCCAACATGGCAAACTCGATATCTGATTGGTTAAATAATATGACAATGAACAACATCGTCCCCATTTGATGAACTCTGAAGGTCTACACGGTAGAATTTTCACCTGGAGACAGCACAGGTGGAAAATCTGATTGGATAAAAGCTCTAATTTACAGTAATCAACATGAGATTAACTAGTGGAAGTAAAATACATATCGCATACATACATATACTTAAAGTTACTGTAGATCACATGATTGCCCTTAGTGTTATAAGCTGTCTTGAAATGACTGATGGCCTTCCGATTTTTCCATCATTGTTAAAAAAATTCCGTCAATGACGGAAAATATTCAGTTAACGCGTCCTGGTGAGGAAGATCATGACGGTTTCCTCAGCTGAAGAGGTATGTTGACTGGTTTTATAGTGATGCTATGGCACCTTTGCCATTGCATATGAACACACAATTGTTTTGTACAGGAGTAACTTAAGCGTGGTTTTCAAAAGTAAATATTTTAAGAAAATATTTTAAACATTTTCAGGCAGCATAAAAAATAGAGGCAGTGATCATAAAACCATTAAGTGACTTTCAAACAGTTCCATTAAGACGAGACGGGAAGAACTAAATGACGCGTGTAACAAAATTAATAATTGTGCTAAAACTGGGTTTGGATATTGATGATCTATTTCATGTGAGATTAAACAAATACAAGTGTGTGTAGCTTAGAAAAAACAGAACCCTGTAACGAAAACAGAACATGACAACACAGTCAAACTGTATTGGTCTCCTGTCTAGGATCTAATTTGAAAGGTGCAAAGAAGAAAATTATAAGACTGAATTTAACTCCACATAAACAACATGTATATAACCAACATAAAGAGACAGAAAGTACGTGTGGTCATGTCACCACAAGTTTGGTATTCTTTTGTATGTTTTGCAGCAGCTCTGGATTCTGTGCTGTGAGAATACTTCTGCTGTTCGAAAGGATTCTGTGCTGTCAGTTGCAAGGCTTATTTCACTACACATAAGGTCTTAAATTTCAATTTCAAGTGACATTAAAATGTCTTAAAAATTGTTTACCTTTATTGTGCTTGTAGACACCTTGTACACTGTAAGGTTCGTGAGATGATTTTGTTTTAGTAACGTGGGACAAATGCATGCAAATGTACGCACATACAGCCATGGAGACCACTGCCCATTTTTAAAAACATAATATCTATATACAATTACATTTATAAATGTAATTGTATAAATATAAACAAAAATGTATTAAATATAAATATTTAATACATTTTTGTTTATATTTATATATTTGTTAAATTATTTAATATACTGTATACTTTTTTACATTTCTGATATTTATATTTATGCTATTATATTTACAAGAATATGCAATGATCTCTTAATTTTTTCCATGGCTGTAGGTGCACATTGCCATGTTAAGTTTTCACGCAGTCTTCATTATGTGTCTTTGTGGCTGGGCTGTGCAAAATATGTGAGCCCCTGTGCTGCACGGCAGAACTACTCTCTCAAGTGTTCCCTCTCACTCTTACTGCCGTGACAGCCTTTAGATGTACCATACAGCCTCCCATAGTGTTTCCACTTTCTCCATTCGTAAAGCTCCAATTTCACAACGCCACTTAACTGCATGGCTCCCTGTTCGTGAGATTTGAAAGAAATCTAGGTTGTTCCTGGTATAATCTAGCTTCTTCTTACCTCATACCACATACTTGGATAGAAATGGCTGCATGTAACCTACATCAAGTTTGGTTACTGGGAAATCAGTGTTCTGCGTACGTGAATGCGTGGTTTTGAGGCTCATTTATGCTCAACGTTAGATACGCATACGGATATGGATGGGGTCTTCTGTCCATTTTACATTTACATTTACATTTACATTTACATTACATCTCTCCATCCAGACATCTGTCTATACTCTGTGTTCATTTTGTTCGTATTTGACATTGTTCAAGGCGGGTAAGGGTGTAATGGTGTCCTAATAATAACACACTTACTGTAAGAACAACACACATACTACTGTACCCAACACACTGGAACTAATCAGGCCAACAGTAAAGTACAAATAGAATTATGGAACTTAAATGCAACCCAAATCCCACAGTGAACACAAGGAACTCTGGGAAGGTGGGTGGGGCTTATCGCTGTCGCTATTGTTCCACAAACTACTGTAAAATAATGGAGTTGCCCAACTAACATCTCTGCCCGCCCACCCTGTCAGAGGGTTCTAGAACCGGCCCTGCCTCCGCGTTTGCCTCTTTCTTAAGAGGTACATTATTACGACCTACCCCACTGTCGCCACTTTTGACTCTGAGCAGCCTTCTAGTGGATGTATTGCTTAACACCCATGCCAATGTAAAGGACGCATGCAAGTATGTGGGCAGTGACGGTTCTAACGCTTGAAACGGACGTATTCATTTACGTACGTAAAGGGAGCAAAAATGAGCCTTTAGCTGCACACTCGGTTCGGTTGTTGAAATAAATGGCTACTTAGCCATGCTGGGCATGACATGACAAGGGCCTTCATTAGACAGACATAAAAGAGATATAGGGCACTTGTAATACCGTAGATAAAAAGGACACTGCCAGTGCCTACATTATCTCCATATAGACATAGGAGAGGTGACTGAACATAAATAAGTGGACAAATGGACTGCTCGGGGGTCCATGAGTGGGAGCCTTATTGCAAAGAGAGTGGCCAGGCTTAAGTAAGAGGTGCAGAACAAATGCAGGGAGAAGAAAAGATAAAGAGATCTCACCACATACAGGTAGGCTATTTGTTGGGAAACCTGATTACCTGCCCATTTTCGTATCCTGCAAAGTAAGTCTGAGGGAATGGGATGCAATTGCTGAGGACGTGGATGGAAACAAAACAAATGCACCGGAGGGGTTGTGTGAGTTAAACCAATGGTTTCCACTGGTTGGCACCGAGGCACCCAGAATTGTTTGAGCGCACGCAATCCCTGGTCGATGCCCTCTATCATTCTTCTCAGAGGCACTGACCAGAAGGTCAAGTTCAGCCTAATGTCTTCAGCATCCTCAGTGACAGCATTGGGGGGCTCCAGGTTGGGTAGGGACAGGAGACAGATGAGTTGGAGGTTCCAGATTCTATCATTCTATTTCTTACCCTCTTTTTCATCTACTCACCTAAGTATAGCAGGTTTAGTTAGTAAAATAGACAATTAGATAATCCATTAGTCAAGTAAATTATGGCTAAACGCTAAATTATGGCTTAACGCATACAATTGTTGCTTTCTTATATTCATCATTTGAGTTTGAGATGAATTCAAACAGTATAATTATCTTACATTTATGATCAACCACAGTTGCCATAATTACAATTAGGTCATTTAGCAGACGCTTTTATCCAAAGCAACATACATTTACATGGTGCTATTACATGGAGCAGATAGGGGTTGCTTACAGGGAGTCCAACACCTAGACCACTAGACTATCCTGCCCCCATAAGCTATAAGATGGCTCCCTGGGCTTTAAAACAGGGTGGTGCTCTGATGTTTATTAATTATGTACATTCATAATGATAAAATATTAAATATTAATTTGGTTATATTCATAACCAGAATACAGAGGTCGATACACTACAGTCCACACAGCATTGCCAGCTTGAAAAGTGACATACTCTCTCTCTACGCTTCTCCTCGCGTCGTTGCTCTCCAATTACCAGCGGAGATCTATAGCGGCCATTCCTTTAGAGGCGATGGGCCTGTAGTGCTCATGAGTAGTCATAAGAGGCTCTGTTTAGAGAGCCCACAATTAAAGCGTATTAGCGGTCTAGTGTGCTTAGAGCAAATGGTAATGATGCTGCTCGGTGATGATAGTGATTTGAGTAAACACTTTTGTCCAAAGCAGTGTTCAATGCACCACCAAGGCTTTTTTCCATCATGTCTTTTTGGAACGTCAGTGTGTCAACAGCATTTGTTTTACAATTTGTAGTTTCACCTGTCATGTGGCAATCATTGACTACCCATGTATGCAAATAAATTCAACTTCATGCTATATTGACTACTAATTTGGCAGTGTAGCCTACGTGTTTTGTCAGATGCAACCGGTATATCTCTAGAAATTAGAAATTATCTGTAGCAATGTGCCACAGTTTTAAAATCATGTAAAAGTGTGCCTTCATTTGTACTGCGTATATAAAACACAACGCTAGTATGCAATATTACCAGCTTATTCCATGTTAGTGACTCGGAGCCTTTCATCGGGCCTACTGTATCAACAGTAGGCCCATTAATGCTACTACTTCACCACACAAGAAATGTCTTACTAGTGCCATTAAATAATACAGAAATCTCATAGGAGAAACTGTAACAGTTTACGGTAAAGAAAAGTGTACATGTCTTTTTTCATGCTATGATCATAGTTTGACTATATGGAGCGAAATCTGCGCAATTGTCACTCACACACTCAGTGATGTGTGTACTGACATCCCCCATGAGCCTATAACCACTGTGAAAGCTCCGAGCAAAACACACAAGCCTCATCGGATACAAGTCATGCGTATCATAATGTGTCAGCAAATTATAAAAGGTGATACAGTGACACGACAGACACTGTATTGAAGGCAGTTGCTTACTCAATGGAGAACAATGGAGAGCAGGAAGGGATCGATGCTGGAAGGCTTTTTGATCTCTGGCCAATGCACTAAGTCAGCACAGGATGCATTAAACCAGCTTGTGATACTACGGGTTGGGTCACACTGCATACAGTGTACATCTATTTCTACAAGGAAACTACATTGTACTTTAACTTCTTACATTCTAATAGACGTTTGTGTGTGATATTGTGTATTTCACAAAACATACATTATAATTTTATTATTTCAGTGTATAATGTGCCTTCTACCCTACACTTAGCATTTCTGCACTATGGATCCTTTTTCACAGACGTGGTTGTAGCTAATAAAATAATGGCTAATGATTCATTGTCAGTGCTTGCTAATCACTAGATGCTTCATTGAGCTAGGCTCCATCCAGAGTCCACAGTAGCCTGACACTCCGCGAAGCACCCTGGAACTTTAGTGTGAACACAATTTGTAGCTAGTGAACACAACAATGTCTTTCTGTGTCTGTGTCTGTGTCACTGATCCCCCGTCCTACCAACATCAAGGGTATTAAGTTTCCAATCTTCAGGGATAACGCCTTCTCTGGGACATCCATTTCTGTCAGCAGACCGTACTGCTTTATTGATCACGTTGTGATTGGCTTTCAGTTAAATAGAGTCTCGTTGCGAAATCCTGGGTGAAATAGGAGGCTACATAGTTTGTTATAGTGTTTTGGCTGTATTTTGATTTACAAAAGACTGCTTCTACAATGCGTGTAGTGTAATGAATTACTTGTTTATACACAGAGAAGGCTTACTATTTTTCCTTTCAATCTTTAGAATAGATTTCTTCAGCGTTCCCCTCTTCCTCCAAAGCCATTTACCTCGGCCTATTTGGGACATTTAATACAGTTCGATTGGTGACAAGGTTTTCACATGCAAACAAGAAGATGGTGAACTGCAATACAAAATAAGTGCCAAGCAACTGTCTGCATTTGGATCGCATCTGCACTCGGAATAAAGTGCACCAACCCCCGAATCACCCTCGTCTACTCTACTTTGTGCCAGAGTAGACGAGGGTGATTAATAAAGAACAGCTCATGAAAATTACATAGTTTTAGTATTCATTATTAATGGCAAAATATGACTAAAGGTGCTTATTCCATAGAGCCAATTAGGCATTTTCATACATTTATGACATAAGCCTTCGCTCTCTCTCTCTCCTCCCCATGTCTTCAGATCCCAGATGTTTACTACTCCTGAGATTCATGTCTTTTAACTTACATATTTTTGCTTTCTTTTTTACTACTCCTCACCTTTCTCCAGTTTTATTTAATATTTAAGCAATATTAACAAGAAGGAGTAATCTTTTATTGTAATGTCATAATAATATGTAATGTAATGCTGATAATTTAGTACCACAGCATGGGTGGTTGATTAACGCATATTTTTGCGAGTCGGGCGGAGCGGATTGGCTTTCATAACGGGCCGGGTGGGTGCAGGTATTAACCTGCGCATCATTTCTAGCTAGCTAGCTAATTTGTGTCATACGGATTCATGTGCACATGTCCATTGATTGTGCAGCCAGTGAAATATGGGTTTGTCACATAAAATGTATTTGTCATAATCCAAATTGTACTTAACACTATGTCCTATAAATTTAAGATATGACTGCAAACTGCAACAAAATGGAAGTCTGATCTCTAGCCTGCGTCACTTCGTTATATTGCTTTGCAATTCCCATAATCCAGTAGGCTACTGACCACTAGTGGGTCAAAAAAAACCATCTCCATTTCACTGCTGTTGCTAGGTATGAATGACGTTTGAATGGTCACTGGTGTATCACACCTGTAAAGTCAACTAATACAATTATTTATTTATCTCTCAAGGTCTTAAATGTATCCTAATGTCCTATTTCACTCTATCTTTGTCTTACTGTATCTGTTTAACCATAACCTCAGTCTGTGACGCGGTGCTGAATAATGCAGTTTAGTGACACTTGACATCTGGCTAACAGAAACTTTCTAGAAAAAAATGGAGCCCAAAACAGGA
This sequence comes from Percopsis omiscomaycus, assembly GCA_027575585.1. Classification (NCBI taxonomy): domain Eukaryota; kingdom Metazoa; phylum Chordata; class Actinopteri; order Percopsiformes; family Percopsidae; genus Percopsis; species Percopsis omiscomaycus. The sequence goes on along the minus strand of JAODLI010038447.1, from coordinate 7,221 downwards.
ACCTTCCATGTCATTTGTAGGAGGACAGGAGGATATATAGTGTTCTACAATCCCTAACCATTACCTCGCTCTCTCCTTGTAACCTTGACAGAAAAACTGTCTGTCTAGTGCCTGAAGTGAAGTCTCTAACCACGCACAGGCCTGCGATGATTGCAACTGCATGATACGCACTTTGACAGTCGCACCTAAGACTCTTTTGACTAAGACTATTTTGGAGATTTGGGGCTTCGAAGATTTTCAGGCTGTTGTCAGAATAACTGTGAGTCTCAGTCCATACATGGTGAATTATCAAAGGTGAAGAGTCCCTTGACGTCAATTAATGTCAATTAACAACTTCTCATCAGACAGTGAAAAGTCACTCAGTGCACAAGGATTTCCACACACAAATCAAGGTGGCTCCCTTAAAAAGGCTATCTATCTTTATCTTAACGGCTGTAAATCATCAGCTTTTTGTTGCCAGTTATCGAACAGTTTTGCTCATCGCAGAAAGGGTCGTGCTATATCTTTGGTCCTCTCTTTTAGAGGGTTAAAGTGGAGCGTACACAGTCATGCACACACCTCTCTGGCCTTTTGACATATGGCTTTATTCCAAGATCAGCTCCCCCACATGAGCGAGTCATCCATTAAACATCCCAGGGGAACCCACTCCGCATAAACCCATGGTATGTCAACAGCTTTTTGATCCCAAGTGAGAAAATGATGTCCCATAACTTTTACTTCTCTGCTCCTCCACCGACGCTTAACTTCACCCGCCCTCTATGATGTTTTTTAGCCTTGTAGAGTCAACGCCTTCAGTGCTGGCACAGTGACTGCAGTTTCTTTTCAGTCTCTTCTTCCTTTCCACTAATTTACTTTGAGCACCATTTAACCCTGAAATGACCCAAATTACTGAAAGCACCTACTCATCCATGTGTAGCAACAGTGCTTCAACGGTGTTTCACAACACTGACACCGACAACCGCCATCTTCGGCATTACGGACTTCTCCCATAGATTTCTGTTTAGGATTCTTTAAGAGGTCTGTCTTCTATAATGTTTCTGATAATACCCAACTGTCCCAGGGTACTATTAGTCATATATTCACAACCCATTCTTTTGGTACTTAGCATAAACTAATGTGGGAAGTTGCTGGTCTTTCTAGCTGAACAGTGACGTTAGCAAGGCGTTACCTTTTGTATGAAAGCGGCAGGTCTACCAACATAAAAGCCTGGCGCTGCCTCCCACATAATCCCTTCCCCAGTGCAAGCCAACCAGGAACAAGGGGTAGGGGATAGAATGCGGTCTGATGGTCATAGGGATGACCTGAAAGCTTCAAAGCTTTAAAGCTTTTATCATTGTCATTATAATCGAAGTTCAACATTTGAAGATTCATTGTTTTTTGTTAGTTTTTTTTGTTGTTGTTTGTTTTTCATTTCATGCATGCAGTCACAATCTCTGCCACTCAAGGCCATCTCCAGCTCCCAGTGACTCACTGGCACATCTCCATCAACTACTGTCTCATCTCTGCCACTCATTATTTTCTGGGTCCGTCTCTGCCTTCCGTCTCTTGCCCTGGCAGCTGAGAAAGCCCAAAACGTAAAAAGCAATTTGAATTGAGCTTCTTTCTTGGAAGCTTCTAAACACAAAAGGCAGCATCAGGACACCACTAGATGGGGAATAAATGGTTACAGGAAGCATTGTGTCCACTCTACACTAATTATTCCCGCAGCATTGAACAAAGCCCAGTGCTTTTTTTGTGGATGTTTTGACAGTGGTCGTCAAAGGCAGGCGCGGGGGGGGGCGGCTTCTCTTTCTCTTAACCAGCAGCCAGTGACTCATGCTTCCAGGAAGCTCCTCGAGACCCAGGGAGATCAATTGATGGGTAGAAAAAGGCTGAAAGAACGCAAGTCAGTTGAAGTCTATTGATTTAAATCAAACAATGAAAATGTGTTGTAAGTAAGTGTAAGATAACCACATTTCATAATAGTAATAATACTAAGTGTTTTTTTCTTAAAGGAAGACAGAACACTAGATGTGTGCACAGATGCCTAATACATGCACACTACCCCTGTTCTAGCAGGCAGCCAACCATCGTTTCGATGTCTTGTAGGGGACTGTAAAGACAGACAGGTGGCTAGACCTCCACTTAGGTCGAAGGCCGCCAGTCCTATGCTGCAATCGCTCTTGCTGTTGGTGATGTCACAAAGCATATCCAATCATAACGAAGATGTTGGTTGTCCTGCCGCAACAGGTGTGAGATGTGAGTGTGCCACTCACCCAGCCAGCCGTCCAGGTCTAAACCAGCAAGTTATCTCATTCGTCTGTCTGTTTTTACAAACACAACAACAGATGAGAGCCAAATCAATGAAATGAGTTTTCGCTTCACTGATTGACCAAAAGGTGTTTAACTGTTTTTTGAGGATAAAGACCTCAAATGAAGGCTTCACAAGCTCACATTAAACAGTGAAAATAAACAACACCCCTCGCCCAAAACCCATAGTACAAAGAGAAATACAAATATAAATTATTTTATATACATTTTTATATTAAAAAGAAGAAATGCTGCATTGCAGGGATGATAAGCCGTTTAATTGCTTTCTTTCGCACTGATCTGAAATGTTATCCAAACCTTTGAAGAAGACAGTGCAGTACTGAAGCAGCTGCCCAATATTTATAATTTGGCTTTCTCTTTATATATGAACAGATTTACAGCTGTTATCATGATCAGTGCATAACCATGTGTTTCAAAGCCAGGCCATATGAGAGGATTAGCCATGTACAAAACCGCAAACTGGGAGAGTCTACGCGGGATTAGCCTGCCTTCCAGACAAACCATGTAAGCTGGGCCACACACCTTTTGGCTGGCAGCAGCTGGCTGTTTGGTGGAGGATACGGGGTTAATAATCAGAGCCTTGCTCCTTTTGTGGTCAAATCGCCTGCCCCCGTAGACAGACTCTGATGTGAGAATCAGAAGCACAGCGACTTTTGAGGAGGACACGAGTGAGTCAGCGACGCCCCTGCTGTGCTCACATCTGCCTGCAGGGCCCCGCACTGCCTCTCTCTCTCACACACACACAGACACACACACACACACACACACACACACACACACACAAGCCTGTCTCTATCAGAACCACAAGCCATGCGGAGAAGGTCACTTATTGTTCAAAATGTCAGTGCCTTGCCACAATAATTCCTTTTAATAAACAGCAGAAAAATATACACTAAAAATATAGTGTTGAAAAATGTTTGCACGTTTTATTATATATAATCAAACGGAATTTGAAATAATAAAACATATTTGAAATGCTATAAATTTCAATCATTTCACACTCTGCCGTCCCCCGTCCCCAATAGCATTTTGTGACTCCTCTGGTCCCAACCCCACAGTTTGAGAACCACGTGGGGTATTATAGCATACAAAATGTTACACGAGACAAGATGGCGGTGTGAAACTGGGGCTGTAAATTCAGCATTGCACACAGTTTCAGCAGAGCGAAACATTTTGCTATGCTGTTAGAAATAAGTAAATCTGTATGATTAAAATGTGAGCATGTCCTACTAAAGGAAAATGTGTTGCTGTGGTCCCAGTGTTCCAAATCGTTACAAGATCATGGTCCTTATTTACCTTATTTACAAACTGTGCTTTTTTTGCTTCTAATATACTGTACATTGCAGTGACTATAGAAGTGAATTTAGGGTTAAGGTGTCTTCAAAGAGTATTAGCTGGTTAAACTTGTATAATCTTATTTGGGAAAGGTTCATCATTTGAAAGTATGACGCAAACCTCACCAAGGACCTCTAAACGGAATCGTTCCAAAGCCTTCAATTTTCCCAACATTTCATAGAGCCGGGCTCCATTCGAAATGAAGCTATCCCTTCTGTACTGTAGTCATTAAGCTGTGAGATGAAAACATGCATTTTTAGCTCTTGCAAAAATGCATTTTGTGGTGATATTTTTCTCTTGCATTCACAGAATGTTGTTAGCTGCGTTTCACAACAGACAGTGGACAGTTAACGGTGACTCTTACTAACGTGTTTCCTTTTTCTCTCTTTTTACCTTCTCTGTAGTGAACTTTGACCATTTCCAGATACTGCGAGCCATCGGGAAGGGCAGTTTTGGAAAGGTAATGCAGACTCTCTGTTCTTTACGGACATGTACTGAATGTGTCTGTGTGTGTGCAGTAGGCTATATACTGTATATATATATACTGGCTGTATGCATGAGTTCTGTGTGCGCAAGTGTTTGTGGAGCATTCGTATGTTAGTGTACAAATGTGCGCCTGTGTTTAAATGAGCTGCCATCGCCGCGGGGCCTAGGCGGCTGCGTAGCCCCAATTAGCAGCACAATCACTGCAATGAAGATTCAGAGAGGAGCAGGGCAAAGTAGGCCAAGAATAATTACCTTTTAGCTCCCATCTTACCAGACTCTTTAAATAATATACTGTTTTTTCTTGTTTTTTTTTCTTTTTTTATAGTAATTAAGGCCACCTTATTTTATATTCGACCTTACTTTTCTGGAGTGGGCTGTTACTTTGAAGAGAGCCAGTTCACAGCCAGTTTCATCCAAGGTCCACAATTCTGGATTTCTGACCCGCCCCCATCTTTGTGTAATTAGCTGTCTAACTGTGCTTTAGTTAAATAGCAGTGTACTGTGGTTGTGCGTTGCTTTGCTCAGTGGCTCGGTTAGAGAATGTCTCATGAGCCAATGTTGTCACTTAAAGCCACGGTTGATCATTTATACGTTTATACGTTTAAATGATCCTACTTTATCAACGTGTTTGTTGGGAGAGTTCTTTTGTGCTAATGTTGAATGTCTGTCTGCGAGTAATGAGCAATGAATTCAGTCAGTGAATGAAAATATGTGTGTGTGTGTGAGAGTGTGAGGGTGTGAGGGTGTGAGGGTGTGAGGGTGTGAGGGTGTGTGTGCGTGCGCGTGACTACGTCTGGGGCTAGAATTGTGCTCCAGAGATTGGAAGAGTTTACCAGCATTGTGACTCCTGGAATATCATGACTAATATTTCATTATGCTTCTGCCTTTGTACAAATCCCTCCCTCTTTGGTCTTTTTCAAAACAACAAAATCTTTTTGCATCAACGTGTGCCTCTTTATACGGCAAGCCATCCCTCTGCTGCTGAATACATTACCATGTGAATTTATGTTAATGGTACCGTGCTCCCTGAGGCGTGATGTCGAATGTAGTCTACATTAAGCCAGGGAACGTGCTATAAGCAGGACTAGCTTTAGAGGTTCAAGCGGAGATTTCTGAACTCACAACGAAATTGAACATTTTCCAATGGAAGAGGTCCGTTGTCCACCCCCCCGAAACTGACCCGTTCAGAGGTGTGCCACTTTATTAGGTACACCTAATAAAGTGGCCACAGGAGGAGAGTGAAGCCCAGTGTGGTCTTTTGCTGCTGTAGCCCATTCACTTCGAGGGTCGACGTGTTGTGTGTTCAGAGATGCTCTTCTGCATTGAGTAACTGTTGCCTTCTTGTCAGCTTGAACCAGTCTGGCCATTCTCTCTGACCTCTCTCATTAAGAAGGCGTTTTCGCCCAGAGAAATGGATGCTTTTTGTTTTTCATGTGAAGACACTCAAACCGCCCTGTCTGGTAGAACAATCACTCCACTGTCAAAGTCATTCATATCACATTTCTTCCCTGTTCTGATGTTTGGTCTGCAACAACAACTGGACCTTTTGACCATGTGTAAATGCTTTGATGCATTGAGTTGCTGCAACGATCGGCTGAATAGGTAACATTAACAAGCACAAGCAGGTGTACAGGTGTACCTAATAAAGTTAAGTGACCAAGATTTGTATTAATAATAGGGTATAAACCAATCTAAATATGTATATTTAAAAGAAATGGTAGAAGATGGAGTAAATTCAGGACTCTGAGTCAGTACTGTGGGCCAGTATTTCTTATTCCAGACAGCTCATTGGGGAAAACACCATTCATTTCTTCCACTTAATGTCTAAGACCCTCTGACAGTATAATGCAGTCAGGCACCCACATAATGTACTGTACGTGTGCGGACATGTAGGCACATATTCGTGCTTCCAATCACACACACACACACACACACACACACACACACACACACACATACAAACACACACAAACCCTCAGCCAGGGACTCGGAGAGGCGCCCGGATAACGCATGTCCTCACTGGAGGTCATTTTCTATGTTCTATTTCTACGTTGCTTCCGACCTTAGCCTCAATCTGTCTCCATGTTGTTTCTGAATAGTGTGAGTGGTCAGCACATCGCTCCGTAATGCCAGCACTGATGTTCACTCTTGTCTGTTTGTTTGTGTGTGTACTGTCTGTGGTAGATAGATATGCACTAGAACTAGATAGAATAGACCAATATAGACAGTATGATGGAGAGAGCCAGAGGTCTACAGAGAGAAAAACCAAAGCACTTAAAACCCAAGGAGATGTTTTTCCTGATGATTTTTTTTAAATAAGATACTACATAACCTCACAGGTTCATTACAGCAACATAGACCAACGTGCTAAAGAAAAAACAATATAAACACAATATAAACAACTAACTTTTATTTATTTTTAATAACTATGGGACCAGCAGTAGTCAGTGTTCTAGTGAGGTGGCACTCGAGGCAGGTACGTAGTTGGGATAAGCAGAGAGGAAGTCTGCCCGAGGCCAACAAGAGGAGACACATAGGAGCAGAGTTGGGAGCCGAAAGCACCCCTGTCTCCAAGCATGGTGTCTGAAGAGAGGGCGTCTGTGGTTCATCCCTCCACCCGCTCTCTCTCTCTCTCTCTCTCTCTCTCTCTCCATCCGTCTTCCCTGACAGATGAAGAAGGCAGGTGTCGTTTTCAGTGCATCTCTCTCCTCTTTCCTTCTCGTGCTTTGGGGCGAGCCTTTCTCTCCCGTTGTCTCGGGAAAGTGAGCCCACGTAGGGTGGGGTCGCTGGGGGTCCTCTGCAGAGAGGGGGAGCGGGAACCATTATTTCCCTGGTGGTGGGAGACAGCACGCAGAGTACTGTGAGGAGCCTTGCGAGGCCCGGGGTCCGGGAAGCTGCCAGTCAGTACACAACACCAGGATGGAGATAATTGCCCCCGTTGCTCTTTTTGTCTCACTTTCTCTGTCCCTCTCATTGGCCACCTGTGTCTCTCTCTCTCTCTCTCTCTCTCTCTCTCTCTCTCTCTCTCTCTCTGTGTCCCTTCCATCACCCCTTCTTTCTTCCTTTCCCCGATGTGCTTCCCGTGCCCCC
>JAODLI010038427.1:0-18293 GCA_027575585.1 Percopsis omiscomaycus | reverse complement strand
ACACCTATCCTATATAAGTATTGTAATTGTATTATTTGTGTCCCCCTCAAAAATTGCTCTTGAGAAATGTTATGTTTGTTGTCCCTCCCAACTTTTAGATGAGATTTAAGCCCATGAGTGTGAGTGAATGCTAATAATGCTTAAGGAAAGAGAATGATAAACTAAGAAACAACATCACATTTGTTATATGTCAAGATTATTCAAAAAGATTAGTTGTTCTGCTGTTTTTGGGCTGAGTCTGTTTCATTTTTTACATATGTCTTCGCCAATCTTGGAAAAAATTCGTTCACATGGAACACTTTTTGCCATTATACAGATATACATGACTCTCCTGTTAATAAATAAAAGTATCGTGTGTCCTTTAAACAAAAGCATACCAAATATTTTAAATACTTGGGGTTTTCTAATGCAAATGTTCCCAAATGGAAGAGATCGGGATCTCTTACGAGGATTCTCCATCTTAATCTACACTATATTAGCTATTTATAGTTTGTTCCAGACAGCGTCAATCAAGCGTAAAAGCGGAAGTGTATGCCACCTGTCGAAACAGAGGCGTAAAACCAAGCGGCAACCTCCGGTGCTGAAAAATGAACCCAACGCGGAAGTGCCAAAATTTGCATTTCCTCGAATGGCCACTTGAGAGTGGCTCCAAAAGCGAGTCAATCCCTGGGTGAAACCATAGACCGTATAAATATAGGGTGAAACGCACCGAAGCTTCACTTAACCATGGTCACGTGGCATTAACGTTTTGAACCACACTTGGGAGCAGTGTTTCGAAACATGCGTTTCGGGATCTCGACGCAGCTTCGAAACGTCATTATCGAGCGTCCATTGCCTAATAATAGGCCTACTAAAGCCGTACGGCTTTGCATAATACGTCATTATAGTGACACCGTGTGGTCAGACGGATTATGTTTGAAATTGGTGAGTCATTATGTGAATTCTACGCAGACGTAGAACATCCCCGTTGATATGAACTCAAATCTGGATCTTGGTCGGTCCGGTATCGCTCACAATCTTTCCTCTTTGATGGAAATAAAAAAGGCTACATGTAACTGCGATTAGAAATGCCCAGTCTGTTTTAGTCTGTGAACTCATGACACCATTGACCGAGGCAGCCGTGCTGCGGGTGTGTGCGAGGAGGGGGAAATCAAGTATGTGGGGGCAGAATTGGCGGTCATGTAGGGTAAAGGTCCTCTGGGACAAACTATCAAGTAAAACATACAGAACGCAAACATCCTCCACAAAAATGCCCACGTGCACGTAGGCAGAATTTCTAGTGACCCTGGTTAGTAGACTTGGTTAGTAGAGTTGGTCCATGTTTCCTATAACCTATGACTTATTATTTTAGCTTAATGAAGGATATTTAGTATCTGTTTATTCTCTCTCTGTCTCTAATGTTCATATTGATTTGAGAAGAGGAACAGAGCAAACATTCACCCACCAGCCTGTGTGCCCTCCTGCCCCCTTCAGTATTTATCTATCTCTGTGTCATCTGTTAATCATGTTCTCCGCCAATGGTTTCAGAAGAGCTTGGTGTGACAAGCCAGTCCTGACTCAGCTGCTGAACAGTCAGTGTGGGGAGAGGAGTCCACCCACGTCCATTATAACTGCTCCACTGTCTGAGAGGCTACATCGGGCTGCAACCAGACTGCTTTCTTTACTCAATGTAAGCATCGCTCTCACAACATTACAATAATTGAATTTGGAAGTTAGAAAATAAAAACATAACAACTACACACATTATTGAGAAAATCACGATACAAACATTACATAAAAAAACAATTTCATTCACGTGTATTTTGTTTCTTTCGTTTAATGTTCCAGCAGAGCAGCCCGAAACATTGCACAATGAGGGGGAGTGTTGGGCTGTGTGTGCTGGGTCTACTGTGTCTCCACAGCTGGGTCCATGCTCAGGTATGAAGCGACGTCAACACATATTAATGCTTCTCCATTATAACAGCGGTTTCCAAAATGAGAAGTTGCCAGATGCTTTCAAGATTTAAGAATAATCGTGCATTATGTTTTTTATATGTAGTTTGATTTAGTTTCATACATTTGTGTTTTATCAGTAGCCTAGGGTTTATAGTTATGTATACATTTGTTATTATCTTTACCAGTGTTGGTGTGCTCTACAGATCATGGGCATTATATTTGTCTACATTTTGTGTCACAAGCTAGGAAACTTTCTAGAAGCTAGAAAAACAGTGAACAAATCATGACAACGATCTTGGCGATGTTTTTATTTGTATCACTAAAGCGATGATTCATCTGTAAAATGAGACATGACATGTTCATCTCCCTCCATTAAGTCACTACCATTTGTTTGCTGGTGGCTGTTTCTGTCCGGTAGGACCCGGCACCTGGTGTTCTGGTGTTCTGTGATGACCCGGCTGTAGTAACGGCGGTCGGCAGCGCTCTGGACAAGTTAAACGAGCGGTTCGTTGTGGGACACAAGATGGCCCTCTATCAGATCCTCTCGGCTAGCAAGGTGAAGCGAACAAACAACGAAGGGGCTCAAAAACATAGGTTGACCAACCAATAGGGACTGAAAGATTGATTACAAAGAGGGAGTAGAGAGCAATCCTGGAGGAGATTTGTGCAGTTGTGATACTCTATACCACAGGTTTGTGGGAGGCGGGCCTCCCCAGGGGGGTTCCAAACAGTTTCAGGGGAGGCCAGTGAGTGGAAGTGAAAAAATATGACATTAGTTATTACATGGGTTATCAAAAGTAGATCATGTAGAATAGCCTAAATGTGTGTGATTTGGTTAAAAAGATAGTTCAGAGATACAGTAGTTTTGGGAAATGTTATTATTTTTCCCACTTTCCCAGAGTCAGAAACTTATAAATGCCTTAGGACAGACCTTTTTTATGTATTTGGTGTAGTCTGAAGTTATGTCAAACAGCAGGGGAGGGGTGCCCTTTTCCAAGATTTGTCTGAGGGGAGGCCCACAGTCTCAGACTTTGAAAACCCCTGATCTATACGTGATAGCTTTTCAATCTCGGAAAAGTTTGTTGGCATCAATATAGTCAATATGAGGCCATAGAAGCTGACGTTGAAACAAATGCATTCAAATTTAAATGAAGATGAATATCTGTCCCCTTCTCTACCTCTTAGACCATTTTCTAATATTTTTTTTTTGTTGCTTTCTCCCACAATCTATCTTGCTTCTCTCCAGTCTGAGGATGACACAGGCTCCATCTACTCTGTACAGTTCAGCAGCAGAAAAAGTGACTGTCCAGCAGGGGGCGACAAGCCATGGTCAATGTGTGACTATCATGCTGAGGGGCCCATGGTAAAATTAATAAATGCTACTAAGTATATTATTATTATTTTCTGTCTACATACTGTATCTGTCTCCCTGTGTTTGTTCTTTTCCAACAGAAGGCCATTCCATGTTTCGCTACAGTTCACGTGACAGCAGCAGCAACAGAGACCAAACAGGTGCACTGCCAGATAGGTGAGTGGTCGAACATGTCCCGACATCCAGGGTGTACAGCAGAAACCAGTGTGTGATTTGGCCGTTCTTTTTCAGACTGACCACAAAATGAAACTAGTGTAGGAGAATGTCTTGTGTTTTCAGTAGGCATGTGAGTTTTAACCGAAAGAGAAAACTATTAAACTATTAAATCATTTGTGAATGACTCATGGTACTGCAAACATCTGTGTATAATGTGTTTACTGCGGGCGGGGGTGTATTGAAGTAATGTTAAAACATTACTTCATGAAGGAAAAGGATGTTTTCAGACTTTCATCTGAAACCCTAACCCTGGAATTAAAATCAGGGCTTTACTACACTTTTAATACCATTAAGATAACATATCGTTGACGTTCCAAACTAAATTTAACAACAAATATAGCATTATGTTAGTGCTAATACTGTAGCACCAACTAATGCACCGATATGGAGATATGAGTGCTACTGTTCTGTTGAGCATTTTTTATTATTTCACACAATAAATAAAAGGCGACACAAAACACAAACTATCTCTCACTGTCGTACTCTAAACCCTGCCTCCATCAGATGATCCTGTCGAGCCAAACTTTGTCCCGTGTCTGGGCTGTCCCGAGGAGATCAGCCAGAACTCGGAGGATCTGAAAGCTCCTCTGTCCGTCGCCATCTCCAGGTTCAACGCCATGTCCGACGCCCTGCACCTGTTCACTCTCAACACTGTTGGCTACGCCACCAGACAGGTAGAGGGCGACGGAGAGGAGGTGGTGGCGTTGTCCGTTGATTATCCTGGGTCCTATGTTGAGCTAGTTACGTATGTGGTCCGTCCAGTCTGTTAGTCGGGCAAAGATCCAATGAGGTGCTGGTGAGTTCATTGGTCAGTCAGTAAGGTGTGTGTGTGTGTCCTCAGGTAGTGGCAGGTTTCAGGTACCGACTGAGATTTGACATGAGGAGGAGCAACTGCTCCAAGTCAGAGCACAAAGACCTCCACGAGCTGTGTGACGTTGATGCCGATAATGTGGTACGTCTGAACACATCACACATTGTCACCTCTGATATGGGATGTAGTATTTATTCATGTTCTTTGACCTGTGTGTGTGTGTGTGTGTGTGTGCGTGCGTGTATGTAGGAGTTGGTTAACTGTAACTCCACAGTGGATGTGGCTCCATGGAGACATGAGGTTCCAGAGGCCCATGTAGAGTGTGCACCAGGCCCTCTGCCTCCAGTGGTAAGACTAAGAGAGGGTTGAAAGGGTATATTTAACATGTTGAGCCAAAAATTGGGCATTTTTCATTTTTCCATGGTGTTCACAGTAGATTTTTTTATTTGACACAGGGGTCATAAATAAATACATAAATGTAGTAAAAATAATATCTATATAGTATATATATTTATACTGTGTTTTATTTTATTTTCTTATTATGTTGGCCAATGGATGGAAAAATAACTGACCCACTGGTTCTGGAGGGATCATAGGTCACAAAGACGAGAACCACCACCCTAAATGATTGTATTCTCTCAGGAGTTTAGTCGACGTCGTCCTCCTGGCTGGTCTCCACTCAGGAACGTCATCAGCTTCCAGGGTGCCCCACCCACGCCTCCTTCTCAGCCTTCTTCTCAGCCTCCGTCTGCCACGGCCAAGGAATCTTCTGAGGAGGAAGGGACAGCCAGCACCTCTACCCCAGTGGTCACGCCCACCACAGCCACAGCTCTAACCAACAGCCCGTTCCACTGTCCCTCCAAGCCCTGGAAGGAGTTTATCACAGTCCATCCCAGTGAGGCCACAGGACCCCCACCATCAGACACCCCAGTAGGTGGAGACCTCAGCGACCTGGACCTCCTTGAGGAGTGATTTTTTGTTTTTTTACTTTGTTCAGGGAAGCTATGGGATCTCGTCACAGTCGGTCGAAAACCTCATATCTACCCATACAAATTTTCAGGAAATTTGTAAAATGTATAAATGCTCTCTTCCAGATAACAAATGCATCTAAAAATATATACGCGTGTACTAAAACAACACATAGGTTCACAAATATTTCAACTAATGAATTGCTGATATGTTGATGATGTTACAAGTTATAAGGTTTTCACCCAGTGACGATATGCAAAATTATGTTTTTCTTAGAATCGTATCAATATTCTGCGGGGGTTAACCTAAATATACCCTCTTGTTAACACCAAACCTAATGAGGTAATTCATCTAACCCACAAGACATTACAAATCTTGAGGATCTTTGGCATCATCTTATTTAGGACTCTCAAAAAAAGCATTTTTGACCCATCTCAACATAGGTCTTGGTTCCAATCAAGTTCTTAGAAAAGTATTGAGATGGCTTAATTACCCTGCAGTATAAACTACACTGTACTGTAACAGAACAGACATAGGTTTTTCTTAACCAGCTAAGAAGGGGAGGGGGGGGAAGCAACTTATGGCCGAGCAGTCTGCAAAACAGCATATCCCTGTTCCAAGGTCCATCATGCCTGGTGTATGTTCTTTCTAAGCAATGAGCTGGAGAAATATAGATTTAAAAGCTCTGTAACATGGTCTTATGTGTGGAAAATAAAAAAAGCTGGTGACAATGCTGCTAATATTCCTGTCTTTCAGAATGAAAACCAAACTAATGAAAGCATTATCATGTTCCAAAGTGTTATATAAGACATACATTATAGTGGGGTCATTTCTGTATGATAAAGACTGTAGCAGAGCCCAATTCCAGTGTGACAACATGCAGTCTGGGGGCTACAGGGATGAAGAGTAAACACACAATGGTGAATGTTTAACTGAGATTTATTTGTACTTCTCCACAAAACACTCAAATGACCAGTCAGTCAGGGTACAAAGCTTTACTCAATAACCAAGACGCCAAATTAAACACTATACGTTTCTGAATAATAATAAAAAATACAGGTAATTGTGGGTCTGGAGTTTCCTGGTAACTGTCACTGCAGTGTGCAAACATAAGGCATCCATTAAGAAACATTCATATAGCTGCATGGCAGACCATGAGAAAAATAAAAATCGAACAATACAAACAAATCCATGCAGTTTGGCTGTATGAAACAATACAATGGCCTTTTGTACATTCATAGAATAGTGACATTATGTGTCAGACATTATGGAAATAACATTTCATACTGTAGTACTGCATACAAAAAAAGCATGTGAACCTATTGCAGACCATTTAGTCTGAATAGTTAATTCTTACAGAATCCTCATTATATGTTCAATCATTTCTACATGTTTTACAGCTTCCTTTTTTTCTGCAAGTGTGTTAAGAGTGCGTTGTAACGTTTGTTTTCAACAGTGTTACAGGGCACCATGCATGCAAACAAACGTTTCCATGTTGGCTGATCGTCAGGAGCCGTGTTTTGGAAAGTGTTAACCAGGAACGCTCATGAGATCAAGGCTCAGCTCACATGATTGCATCAGCGCAGGTAAACCGAGAGGGATGTTTCCTCAGGAATTACAACAAACCTGCTCTCTCCGTTAGATTTCAATAAATAAACACAAGTTATCGATGAGCATCTGTACGCAAAATTACTTAATTCATTGTAATGTAATGTCAACCAATGAGACTGCACATTAAGGGGAATAGATTCAAAATTAGCTGCCGTTCCGTCCACCCTCCAATTTCCCCAAAGGGATTTTTAGTAAATAACGGATATGTTACACGTCACTGTAGCCTAAGGACTGTGTTTGCTGGTATGTTCTGTCCAGCACTAGAGCCAAGAGAAGGTTTTGCCATAGTCACCCAGTTAGCAAGTTAAATAGTTAGAGCATATCCCTATAAAGAACAGTTTGGTGAATATAATATGACTGATGTTGATGCTATTGGTTTAGCGGACCTCATAAGGAGAAACAACTGGTTTTGTCAGGACCCCTTTGAGGAAGAACAGCGTAACATCCCTAGACTGGATTTTAAATTTGTACCCTGATTTTTTTGGAAATTCAATGGTAATTTTGGTCCTTCGCTAAAAGCGTTTCCTCATGTAAATGTAGGACTCTTGCATCAACAACATTCACTATCTGTATCAAACTGCTTAAGCACAATGCTTTAACCTTGCTTACATACAGTATGCACCACACACTGTACTGAACAGATACTACATGCCCTGTATGGACTTAAACTGACATGGTACATATTGTGGTTGAGATTCACGGCATTTCAAGTAGAACATTTTACAACAGAAGTATGAAAAACGTATTTTCATTTCCCTCGTTTGTTTTCTCCCCCCCACCCCCCTTACAAATGACGCAAAAAAGTTCAGCATTATTTTTTTTCCTTTCCTGGCACATGCCAGGGAGTGGAAAAAAGGTTTACAAAACATTTAGAGAATGCAGAAGTTAACAGTGCCATTGTGCACAGTACAATACACATGGACACACACCGAGTGGGGCTTTCACTGGGGCCGGCCCAGTGAAAACACTGCAATCTTTGTTCACACATGCACACACACACGCACACACATAAACACAAGCAACTAGGAGGATACATGAGAAAGAAGGCTATTAAGCATAAGGCTAACAGTACTATAAGCTTGTTACACAGGAGCAGTGTTGGGGTCGTTACTCAAAAAAGTTTTTTACTTTAGTTTACATATTTACTCCCTGTAGAAAGTAATTTGTTATACTACTTGTTATATTATTTTTGCGTTACTTCGTAACATTGCCTGAGATGCATTGTTACGTAATTGCTAGTTAACAATTTAATGTTAAACCTTACATATGCCCACATACCAGCACCAATCGCTATCCTAATAAGGAGGACATACACAAGAGCTTTCTTTTATGCTCTTTAATAAAATAATCCCAAAAAGCTGAAAGCAAAGTCGGTAAAAACCAGCCCAAAGAACACTTCACAGAAAAAAGTAACTATATAATTATTTGATTAGTAACTGTCATGTGATTACTGAATTTAGGAACAGTAAACCATTACATTACTGTGTTACAGACAAATGTAATGTGATTGCGGTAATGTGTTACCCCCCAACACTGCACAGGAGGGCCTACAAAAAGAGGAAACTAGAATAAAACTGTGCATAAATACTGTATAAATGCTGCTTCAGTGTGTATACTGTCTACATACTGATTATGTGGCTAGATAACATGCACAATAAGCTAACGCTCCTCCTCTAGTGTTCCTTCAGGACAAAAGAGGCGTTGCGAACTAGTAAGTGCAAACCCCCTGTTAGTGAATGGGAGCATTAGATGTCTGTAACTGCATTGACTGACTGCATAACGCAGCCAAGAATAGAAGTGCTTTCTCTAGAGAAGACTGGTATTGGACAGTGGCACTCTGTGATTGAATAAAAAAAATGAAAACTATACATTAACGCATAAATGGACACTGTATGGGCGCTTTAGCCAGGACAGCACAGTGTGTCAACAATGGGTTTTATTGTGGCACATGCATTACTGTAAGGTACCACCCTGTGTGGGCCATAAGAGATCACAACTTTGGCTTTTCAATAGAGTCAAAAGGTTGCATTTAGAAAAATGTCTGATTCCTTTCCGACTGACTGACGTGACACTTCCGTAAGGCTGCTAAGACAGTCAGACAGACATGCGCCTATCCCAACATCATATCAGCAAGAAAGACGGCTAGTTGCCATGTGGCAACACTGCTCTGTTAATAGTCATGCTCTACCTGTTGGCTTCCAGTCAGCCAAAGCACTGAATGAGTACTGGATTCAAGTTAAGGGCTTAAAATTTACCAGGTCTAGAATAAATTATTAGGCTCGCCTGTTGAAAACAAAGGAAACAACCTTCATACACTGTTGGCAAAAAGATACTCTATACTGTATATACTAATGAACAACCATGGCAGTCCTGTCGGGTTCATTTCATCAAGACTGCTTGGCACTGCAGGTTCTGTGCAGCTCAATGCTGAGAGCTTGAGGCCAATGTTACCAGGGTCGGGGCTCACTGTGAGATGCCTTGATAATAAGTGTCTGCTAATTATGTTACATTCCTTATCTTTAGCACGTCAGTGCTGTCATACAAGAAGCATTCTGCTTACAGCCTGGTGTGAATGTAAATACAAATAACGTTTAAAAAATAAATAAAGGAAATTGTTTGTACTTTAAACAGTGAAACAATTAGTGAAGCCATGCACAGCTGTGTAGGGTTGTACTGTGAGAACGAGGGATGACAGTAAGGTGTGCCTCTGCAGGCAGGCTGACAATACAGACTAGTAAGTGAAAGAGAAGGGTCTGTGATCTAGGAATCATAAGAGAGACAGCCCAAGCCTGTAAGAGAAAAAGAGGGGAGGTTTGCACTCATGAAAGGCAGAAGAATCTTCAACTGAAGAGTACACAAGATCAGAAAATTGATAATATCTAGATATATTTACACAAATAATGGAGTAATCGTAGAGGAGTCTCATAGAAACTGGCAAAAAAACTAGAATACATAAATAAATGTGAAAAGTTGAAATATATGTCAATTATTCTATAAGTGCAATCCTTATAATGGGGTTGATCATCTCCCAAAGTTTGAGTCTAAAGCTGCCTTACCAATTCATGTCACCAGGGGGCAGCACTTTCACAGAGAAGCAGCAGGAGACTTCTCACAAAGGGTTATCAGCAGCCAAGGAAGTGTGGAGGCTATCATAAAGTCATCTAGTGTGACACGTTGCCTTTAAAAGACGATGGAAGACTGTTGAGCCATAAAATAAGACAATCCTATTAATTGTAAAGTCCTTATGCCTTCTGTCTTCTCAGGGCTAAAAAATAGAAACAATGTCAAACTGCAGCTCAGCAGAAGCACAGCAGTAGTGCATCGAAATGTTTTTAGTTTGATAACTGCTACATTAGTAGCTAAGAAGGGGGGCATCTTCTCAGTCAACAGCAGGGTAGGGGGAATATACTTGGTTACCCAACGGTTCCTTCTTTAATACAGGAACAGAGAGTAGCTGGGCATCTGCGATACAATCAGCAGCCCAGTGAACGCTATCCAGGATAATGCCTAATGCCTGCTAAGGATCGGGGTATGAAACGACAATGCAACAATGACGCATTGTGTTGGGGATCAGAAGACACACAACATTATCCCTCCACGGGACATATGTAAGCCAGGACAGCACAGAAGATGGGTAATTATATTGGAAAACTAAGGGAAAGAAGGTCCTCCACTGAAAATTTGGAGGAGAAAAAAAGATTGCTGTGACAAAAATCCCGTCTTGATCCTGTCAAACAATTGCTGGCAAACTCCATCGACATTTCGCCATCTCCTGGCGTCAGCGGTGAGGAATCCTCTTGGGACGAGGGTGGGGGTGGGGGTGGGGGTGGGGGGGGGGCTGTTGTGAAGGTACTTCACACTCCATATTGGTGGGGTTCTCTCTCTGTGTGTGTGTGTGTGTGTGTGTGTGTCAATGTAGATGCATGCTGCATGTTATCGTCGCGTGTGTGAGTCTAGCATATTAGTTTAGTGCGTGCTGTCTTATCGTGTGGAATATCCAGTCCATCTTGGTGGTCCACCCTCCATGATGAGCGTCATTCATTTGCTTCATAAAGTAATCCAGCGCCTCCTGGAAGAGGCCAAAGAGAAACAAGGAAGAACAGTACATTAGAGCAGTCATTCTAATCTAACCTCTCAGAATGTGCCAATACAATGTGCACATGCCCAGTGCATGTTTAAGTTTAGTAAAAAATAAATAAACGATGCAGAAGTTGTCCTTTAATTTCAGAGTTTTTAAAAAGGCCTCAACTTTCCATTGGAAACACCTCCATTATCTAAACGATTGTTTGAATTTGACTCCATATAAAAGATGGCTGTAATGTGTGTGTGTGTGTGTGTGTGTGTGTGTGTGTGCCGTCACCCATTAGTTCTGAACACACATTTTGAAGGCAGCAGTGAAGTGCCTTGATTATTGGACACAAATTTGCAGTTAACCCTCTCAATTGGCTGACTGGGTGATGTGATGTCTCGCAACCGATGGACTGGATCATAATGTAATCTAAAACATATCCTTCCTTAAGACTCAAAAGGTACTGTAGGTAGGATTTAAGAGCTATACATTAATTTCTTAGAAATGCCGGGCTTCCCCACACATAGACTTTACTTGGGCGGCCCGCCCAGGTTTATGGACGGCCCCCAAAGTATATTTGGCAACCCATTTTAGCAGGAAGGGAGCAGAGGAGGCGGGGGTGGGTTTTTGGGTTGTTGATATTCAAAATCTTGCTCTCTTTCGTTCTTTTTTAGCTAGCACTTGTCGCAACTCTCAAAACCTACCTACAGAAGGTTTAATAGAGCAATAAGACCAATAAAATCCACCAAACATTAAAAGGAAGGGAAACTGGCTAAGAACTTTGCAGTGAATTTATAGAATTATATTTCTTCCATTCCTCCGGCTAAAGAATTGACACTAGCACTGCATCTTACAGTAAGTGCTTTAACACTCAGCCATGGTGGTTGCTACTAGGTTTAACTACACTACAAGTATTAAGGAGCTGGTAGGGGTTAGGCACTTGCTCAAGGAGGCCCTAAACACTAGAATCCACCTTGGTAGCTCTGCCACGGACCTTCCTATCTTATAACACTCCCATGACAGATTATTTATTTTCATTCTCTATACCTTTAAAAAAAAAAAATCCTTCCCTTTCCTGCTCTATTAGAAGATTAGGCCCTTTGCTGGTATTTAGGCTGTTAGCAATTATTTTAAGGATAGAATGGTATGTTAATAGGTAATGTATGTTGTAAAATGTATAACTAAGATAGCCTTGATGACATGCTGCTGTCATTATTCTAACAGAATGTTGTTTGCTCACTACGACTGGTGTATGACCTATTAAGCTATTTACAAATGTATTAATTGTAAGTCATTTTGGATAAAAGTGTCTGCTAAATGCAGTCAAGTGTAGCCTACTCTATTCTGCCCCTTGTGTACGCACAAGCTGGTGCACAGGCTTTTTGGTGTGCAAGAGGGGTCAGAAAAGAGCCCAGGGAACAGCCGTGCACCTGCTCTGTCTTTTCCAGGGCCAGCGTCTTCCTGATGTAGGCGATGTCGTCAAACGACTGCAGCTCAGGCATGCCGGAGCCCAGCATCATAGAGAAGAGGTTGATGAAGAGGTTGGCGTGCTGGCGGATAGCCAGGTAGGCCTTGTAACACATCTCCTGGAACCTAGATGGAGGGGGAGGGGTCACAAGAGAGATAGAAAGAACGATGAGGAGAGAAGAAACATCAATAGGAAGGAGTGAGATAAAGACGCAGGGAAATCTCATATCTAGTATAGTTTGATCCGCCTCTATGAAGATGCACAGCTTCCCGATAGGTTCAAAGGCTATTTTCTAAACACAGCTATAAACTGTGAAATTGTGCATTTTCTTTTCCTTTTACAGACTTTCCTACATACATGATCAACATGATGGGAGTATTTGGGAGTATGAATTCATTGCTAGGTTATTGATATTATGGCTTTTATATATATATAGCTTTCTGTCCGATGCACTACATTCATAAAAATACTCCCAACAGCATGATAGAGTGCTGATCTGCTTTGAACACACTATCGCTAGCACTGTAGAAAACATAGTGGGCAAGAAATAGTGTCCAGATTTCCTATCAGGTGGTAGTGCTACTTCATGAAGACAAGGTCACTACAAACCTCTCAAACTCCCTAGTCTTGGTACACTCCTGGGTCCCCTTGCTGATGACTATGAGGAAGTCCTGTGTCAGGACGAAGGGTACTCTCTCTCTCTTGTAACCAAACTTCTTCTTCTTGTGGTCCAGAAAATGGCCGAAATCAATATGGAACAACTAGAGGAGGAGAGAGAGAAGGGGTGGGGGGGGGACAATAGCAGGCGTAAGACAGGTAAGAGAAAGGGTGAGAATAAACAAACACGGCATAAAAAAGGAAGCATTGTGAAGAAATAAGGAAGGAGACAAACGGTGGCCGAGGTGGTTCATGTGTGTACTCTGTATGCAAGTTACCTGTCCGTCATCTTTGACCATGATGTTGCTGTTGTGTCTGTCACCAATGCCCAGGATAAATGTAGCTACACAGTAGCCAGCGCAGGACCTGGTAAACAGGTCCACAGCCATGTCGTACCTGAACACACACACACACACACACAAAATAATATGAAAACTCCAACTCCCCCACTCACCCCTTGAATGAGGTGAGAAGCACTAATAATGTGAAAACCAACTGTAAGGTGTTACAGTATATACAGTACACAGATAACCTAGTGATAAGTCAACGTGGTCTCGTTGAGACTCACATCTCGCCCTTGTTCTTGTCTTTGAGCCACTGATGCAGGGTGTTGGAGTTAAACTGCAGCGCCCCCTTCAGGCCGCCTTTACACTGGATCTGCATGATAGTGTGTGAGCTGCGGACCACCTCGATGAGCCCCACGCAGTCTCCCAGCGATAGGCAGCCGTAGGGCAGCATCCTGGACACACACACACACACACACACACACACAGTGATGATGATGCTGTCAAGACGTACCACTTCAGACAGAATAAACAGGGGGGGGGGTAAATAAAAGACAGCATTGTACCGTAGATCCAGACCCTGGTTCTGCCAAATGTTCTCCATTATTCGGATAATTTGCAGAGTCAGCATATCCTGCCGCAAGTCTACAATAAACAGACGTGGGAGGACTCAATAACATTTCACAGTTATTGAGACACTAGTTTACAAGGTCAACGCTTGTGCGCGTGTGCGTGTGTGTGCATAAAGCCCATTACCGTCTCCGTTTTTGAAGATGATCTCGTTGTTCTGAAAGAGCATTTCTGACATGATGTCAGGGTTTTCCCAGTTCAGCCACAGCGGCCGTTTAGCTGACGACATGATCCTGCACTCATCTAACCTGTACACACACACACACACACACACACACACACACACACAGGTTATTAGATAAAGACACACCACAGACTATTGTACACAAGCTGACTTTTTAAGGGGGGCCATTTTCTCTGGTTATTGCACCACCTCCCAGAGCAACTTTATGGCACTTCAACAGTAAAGGATTCTAATCACTGTAAGATACCGTATGTACCCTGGTAAGGCCATCCAGAGCCATGATTTGTTTCGCTCTTGGCGTTAGCTTGACCAGGAACTATGTTTAAGTGCATTTAAAGTCGTTGTAAGATTATATCAGCCACTTGTACTACCAATATAGAATGGGTTAATATGAAAATGATACTGACCAAGTAGTTACAGGTGAGTAGATAATATGAATGACATCCTATCCAAATTAACCATAACCTCCATTAGGCTCTACACAGCAGTTATCGTCAATGTTCCGGACTGGTAGCCACTACTTAATGACAGAATGATCAATAGCCTTTCCTTAAAGTGTCAAGTAGTGCTTATAGGCCATTCCAACACTCACTGTTCCATGCTGCACTGCCCAGTGAGAGCTCAGTTCACACTATGTCATTGGCGGTGACAAGACACGAATGTACCTCAGGTTTCCCAGCTGGTGTGCAGGGTTGAGGGGTGAGGTAAAGTTCTGCAGGGCATCCATGTAGTCCGGTCTTTTCATCTGGTCCACTAGAAACCGCATCTGGACCTCCACAACAAACATGCACACGCACAAGCACACCACTCCAATTGACTGCATCCAGGTGATTTTGCCACAATACTGCAAGTGGGCAGTTGACGTAGGAATCATTAATCTTTTGTATTTGTGAAAATGTCTTCTTCCCTTTCAAAATAATGTGTAATGCAGTCCCAGGGGGAGGTTTGTTCTAACTAAAGGAAGTCCACCAGCTGTATGTTATCAACCTGACGAAGCCTTGTCAACAAAGTTAAACTCCCATGAGAATTCGCTAGCAGCAGATGCGTAGATGCGCGCGTGGCCACCAAAACCTACCTTCTGCGTCTCGTCCTTCTTCTCCTGTTTGAGGATGTCTGTGAGGTTGATCAGTTTCTCCATGGCCTCCACCTGCCTGCTGAGGTGCTTGAGGTACATGCCGCAGGCCCGGCAGTAGGCCTCTAGCAGCAAGCCGAACCGCTGACTCACCGTCTTGTTGTGCATCTCCGCCCTGGGAGTCACACAGGAAAAAAGCATACAGACGGACACCATGAGGCGGACATAGGGTAGATACGGAGAGATAAAACGACCGACAGACAGACAAGAGGACTTACTTAAGATGCCAGAAGAAGAAGTGGCCTATCCTCTGATTGGTCAGGGCCTTCTTGAGGAGGAAACGCACCAGAGGGTTGTCAAGATACTGCTCGTACTTCAACACCTGAGAAGAGAGGGGAGGGGAGGAGAGGGGAGGAGAGGAACGGAGACTGTGACTCCAGTGTGTTCTTTGCAGAGTGTCAAGAGCGTCAGCCCGGAGGTTGAGGCCTACCTGTACTAGCTGAATGAGGTACTGGGACAGCTTGTCGTCTGTCAGGTATTTGTCGAGGCAGCGCACGGCAAAGTGTCGCACCAACGGGTCCGGGTAGTTACAGTCCAACAGCTCCATGGCCTGTTCCGGCCGGATGGACGGCCACTCCTTCAGCAGGCAGTACATCTGGAAAACACCAGGGGCGTCAGTTGCACTGTTAAAAATCCGGGGCTGAGCCCAGATTCTTTCGAGACGAAGCTATATGATAGTGTGTGTGTGGCGGACAGTTACTCTCGACACTGGGTCATCAGTGTTAACATAAGTTAAAAAAATTGCCGTATGCGCTCAGAACCAGTGCGCAATGCACAAATTAACAGTAGCAGCTAAATAAAATTCTGTTAATAATAACTTCTTTTAACAAAACAAAAACGGTAAATGTAAGGCCTTTCTGATCATTTAGATCATTTGTTTTTGAAATATTAAGTATCGATTTTTTTACAGATTCAAATGTGTGGATTGACGCCGTCAATCCTAGCTAAGCAAAATAACATTCATGTAGCTGATAAACTCCATCCATTATGGGTGGTTAAACTTGGACGTGTAAGCTTGTGAGGTGGTGTGGCACTACCTGAGCCACCTCGTCTCTGGAGTTCCACTTGACGGCCAGCAGGATTTTGGGCAGGATCTCAGGTATGTTCATACAGTAGTGCCTGGTTACAGGGAGATGGCCAGGGTAGCTTTCCAGTGGACGTGGTTACATAAATGAGTGGTTCTCAAACCTTTTGACCGGTGGACGTGCAAAAAGTGGGTCATTGCTTCACTTGTACACGCACATGCATGAGTGCATCAAGGGGTTCCAAGCAATGACCCACTTTTTCTTAATACCATGACATAATAGAACAAATATAGAACTGTAAACCATTAACAGCATTAAAACATTTCAGGACCACCCTAAAAGCATCTTGCGACACCTGGCCCACAGTTTGAGAACCACTGACATAAAAGACTATGTCCATATTATAGGCAGAGGAATCGATTAAACAAGGGTTAAATGGTTTAGAAAATACTAGAAAATAAAGTTCGAGACTGTTTTGATCTCTAGTTGCACCACAATTATCTATTGCCGTTTTGCTGCTCAATGTATCTGATATGATTGCTGTCTTTTTAAAATATTTTTACATTTTTATGTTCTGTGTTTTATGTTGTAAATTGTGTTTGCAACTTTGTATAGTGCTTTCTCTGCCAGGTCTCTCTTGCAAAAGAGATTTGTAATCTCAGTGAGACTAATCTGGTTAAATAAAAAAGAAATTAATGTATAAGCATTTTCACCATCTGTTGTGGCATAGCGGGACCCAGATACTGGGACTGGTTTATGCATATAGGTCCTTAAAGCTGTACATGATTTGTACATGGGCATAACCATGGGATGCCATCAAACACAATAAGAAGGTATGATGGAATGATGTCGGGCTGATGCGAGGAGAGCAGTCAGTCAGGTCGTCATAGCCATGGTTCGATAGATGTGTGGTTACCGGTGTCTCCAGAGGACATCTTTTTCCTGCTCTGTTATTTCCGACAGGGGGTCTCTGTTACTCAGCTGCCTCAGCTGCTCTGTGTCGCCCTCTGTCAAGGCGTGGTCTCTGGCCAGGCGGTTACTCTAAAATACAGGGGGGAGAGAGAGAGAGAGAGAGAGAGAGGGTGGGTACAGAAGGTACCTACACGTGGCATAACTACTGGCAAACAGTGTATCACAAAACAGAGTTTCTTTCATCATTCACTACACCTGTGTCTCTGCCCTTTCCCTTTTACAGACTGAGAGGTATGAAAGTGTTGTTTCCTCTCAAAGTAATGGAGCTGTGTTGAGGAGATGGGTGACTCCAACTAGGTCAATATTAACTCCTAACACTTAGTATGGGGGCCTGAGTTTGATAAGTGTAATAATACATTTCACACTTGGACACCCGGAGTGTGTAAAGACCCATTCTTGTTAAGGGAAGCTACTCAAACCGCTCAAGTTACCGATAAAAGAGTATGTTAGTGCACCGCATTGAGCTAGCGTCGTTAATATATCAAGGCAGCATGGTCCAGTTGGCTGGCAGAACACAGTCTCTGGCGCAGGTCTGAGCACATATCCCATTTCAGCAGCATACATCATGATCAAGTAGCTTTGGCTACTGGCGTCCAGCATACAACAGAGTTGTATCACATAAATTATTGAATGTTAATGTCATAATATCACCAAATATTAGAAAAGGCATGTCATATGTTGTGGGAGTGTGGGCGTGGTTTAGCTCTGATGCGTGTGGAGGTGTGGTTCACGGGGCTGAGAGGCAGGTGAGGGCAATTATCTGTCTCTCTTTTAAGCGGTGAATGAACACAGCTGTGGGGGAGTTCCGATTTTGAGCAAACGAACAGAGAGCGACGTGGCACACAAACACTGTCCACACGGTATGGTTCTTGTTTTTATCGTGCGTCGCACGGTTTATTGGCATAAATAACACACAGGACTTAACACTGCCTGTAACGTTCTGTGTTCCAGAGAGCTC
>JAODLI010038417.1:0-18294 GCA_027575585.1 Percopsis omiscomaycus | reverse complement strand
AGAGAGAGAGAGAGAGAGAGAGAGAGAGAGAGAGAGAGAGAGAGAGAATTTGTATAATTATTATACAATGCATAATGAGAATGCATAATTATTAAGGATGAAACTCTGCGCACACGGATGCCCACTTGTGGGTATATGCTTGTGTGTGTGTGTGTGTGTGTGTGTGCCCTGAGCAGTTATATGTGTGGCCCAGAGACGACAGGTCTCATTAAGGCTACAGTGATAGCTGACAGCTCAGAATGTGTGTGTGTGTGTGTGTGTGTGTGTGCGTGCGTACCAGTACAAGTGAACACTATGAAGCCAGCGAGCCAGCGGCAGAGACATCTCTACATGCAAATAACAAGCGTTGCTCCACAAGGGCTATTCAGCTCCATTGGGGTCTGCTAACAGCTGCTAAAGGCTTACACTGACATGGCCTTTCAGCCAGAGATGACCCCTTGTAAGGACAGACGTCTGGCAGAAATGTTCTCAGATGTTTCTGTAATGTCATAAGTCTGGTTTCTTTAGAGTTTTTGCCCTTGCCTACATACCAGTACTATAGTACTTTGTGTTAAAACTGCACAGGACAACTTACTGTACACGGCGTTCTAACTGAATGCGACAGCAAGCGAGCGTCTTACTATCGCGTCATCGGACACTCTCAGTCCACACCGAATCAGTTAAATATAAACTTCTGTTAAGTTATGTAAACAAATGACGTACCTCCTACCTATCAGCTGTGCGCTCGAGATGTAACCACTGATAGATGGGGGAGTAGCCTACTTTCTATTTTCCTACGTTTGTACTTTTAAAAACAGAAAACAAACATTTTATATTGTGATATTTAGATGTTTCTTTACAAATAAATGACAACAGCAAGTAGGTTGTTATTAGCGATGGTCAGTTCAACCAACTGAATGAGCAGTCCGTCGTCCATGACATCTTTTCAACGCGAGCGACAGGAGTGAATTGAAACAGGGTGTCCGACAAAAGTTCAGCTCAAACCGGCGGGCTGCGTCACGGCGGGCTGCGTCACGGCGGGATGCGTCGCACTGCGTCGCTTGCGGCCAGCGGGGACATTCCAATAGAAAAAAAAAAATGCTCACAAAATGCTACTACAGGCCTTTTAAGTTCATTTAATTGGTCGCTGTCAAGGACTCCACGGTTTAGAAGGGACCGATTTTAAATTTAAGCCATGTTCATAAAAACCCTGAAAGAGCTTCTGAAACTGCCCTGCTCAGTTGGCTAATCAGTTCCTCGATTTATTTCCTCAACACATGCAGTTGTTGAATACATATTCCTGCTACTTAATCATTTTAACTCCAGAAGGGGGGGTTCATTTATACAAATGTACATTACACATGTGTACATTTGTGTTTATGATACAAATCTAATCCAACCCTTTACAGCATACGAATGTTATGTCATCTTGCATAACAAGCTCATATAAGAAATGTACAATTTAATTCAGTTGTCAGACATTTGTTTCCCCACACCCTACCCCTATCTATTAAATATAACAAAACTACATGAACAGTAATATTGTGCAAAAAGAAAATACTGTGCAAACAAACACTGGATTGGGGCGACAGATGTTACAGTGAACATTGTACCTGAGAAGGCGCCCATGAGGCCAGAGTCCATGACCTGAGCAAGGCCAGTCTGCGAGTCCAATGGATTTGAAAAACCTGCCATAGAGGCTAGATGGAAGGAAGGAAGGAAGGAAGGAAGGAAGGAAGGAAGGAAAGTAGGATGGAAGGAAGGAAGAAAAGTAGAATTGAAGGAAGGAAACCAGATGACAAACAGATGAGAGACAGGTAGAAAGGTACATTTACACTTCTTTATTAATAACCAAGATAACATTTTTATTATGTCACCATGAAAAACTCCCATCATACATGATCTTCTTATCATCTTATTTAAGGCAAACTGACAATATATTCTCCACACAACTCAACACTGTGTTATAGGCCAGGGTCTTAGAATGGCTCAGAAACCTAGATAATCGTGTGCCCTTATGTTGAGTGGGCGACACTCATTTGGAGATGAAATCCTTCCTTTATTGTACCTGATAATATGTCTGCTGCAAAGGCCTGCTGGTCCACCACACGCGGCCGTACCTCTCCCTGTGGCTCTGGGCGCGACGGAGATGGCTGTCCCCCTGCTGACAATTTAGAACCCGGAGTGACAGAAACACGGACCATCAAACATTTGTTCCGATCTCGCTGATCACAGATTACTGTACACACATAACATGCGCACGCACGCACGCACACACACACACACAAACACAAAGTACACCTGCAGAATGTCCCCCTACCAGCAGATATCCCAGTGCCATGCAGTGCAACATGCACTGCTGACTGCTCTCAGCGTCTCTGTCCCTGGCTGTCTCTGGCGCAGCCTCAGCCGGGTCTGAGCTATACCAACACTGGGAACTATCAGTCAAACACACACGCAGGGCCATCGGACACACACAATAGGATTGCAGGGAGTCTGGCTTGCTGTGACGTATCACTGTCTGCCCCCCCCCCCCATTCCAACACACACACACACACACACACACACACACACACACACACACACACACACACGGACAGGGACGAGAAGAAAGCAGTGCTGAATGCTGAAGAGGGCAAACAGGGTGGGGGTATGTGGGGTGGGGTGGGGTGGGGGGGGGGGGTCCAAAAGAGGGGGAGAGATGCACGGAAAAGGGGGAGAGGAGGGAGGGAGGGTACCCCATCTCCAAACACCCGCTTCACCACACCACGACCCCTGAATGTGCCAACAGCATGCATGCAGCGGTGGGGATACAGTGATGTGACCAGACAGCCCGTTACCCTAAGTCACTAAGGCTTCCACACATATCAGACGCACACAGGGGGTGGTGGAGAGTGCATCGTCGCTCTGTCTCCCTCTCTCTGCATCTCTGTTTCCGTGCGTGCGCGTGCGTGCGCGTGCGTGCGCGTGCGGGCGCGTGCGCGTGCGTGGGCGGACAGGACACAGACAAACTTTCTGTCGGCTGGCTCAACAACTGATCCGAACACAGTGGTGCAGCGGCGCATGCCCTCGCATGTCCCTTAAGCGCGTGTGCGCGTGTGTGTGCGTTTGTGTGTGCGCGCGTACGTCTGGGCACATTGTGACAACGAGAGGAGACACTTAAGGTCTCTCCAGATAGACTTCCTGCGCGGCTGAGGAGACCAAAAGGCTGCGAGCCCCGCCTATGAGCACAGGACGCTCAGTCATCGCAGTTGTATTTGCTTTTCCACGTTTTTTTGCTCGCCTGCTAAAGCGGTGAAAACAACAAGAAGGGAAAAAACAAACTCCCACACGTGTACTGTCCAGGGTGCTGAAATCAGCTTTGCGGGCATTCAAGGCAGTTGCCGTGAAAACACGACAACATACTGTATTTCTCTTTCTCCTTTAATTTCTACTTTGCTTTCTGTCTGACCCCTTATTTGACCAGTGTACTTTACTAAGAGCACATTGGCCATAAAGTTCCTATACTTACACAGCTTATACACAACAGAACATCTGCTTAGCTTCGAGGAACTTTATAGAAAATCGCAAATTAAAAAATGGGGGAGAGACATCAACAGCTTTCATTTTTATCTAATTAGGAGCTTGTCACATGAATGTGTATGTGTTTTTTAAATCGCATAAATAATTAAAGCTTAATTATTCGTAACCACGAGAACATGTTGACAATGCAATTTGGCATTGAATGGACTTCCGGTTGACTCGCATACGTACACAGAGCTATGTCAAAATGAGGCGTAACTCTGTTTAGGCAAATATCGAACTTATGCTCTTCTGGTGCAACCGGCTGCAGTACTTTTGAGCAATCTATAATTGCAGTGAATTAAAATGTCATGAATATTCTCAAAAATCATAAGCATAGACAGCCTAAACGTCATAAATAAAATGTGTTCTAGGTAAAAAAACACACAGCAACTTCACGATTGCAAACCAAACAGTAAAAACAAATAGACCCCCTGTGGTTTCAAGACGTGAACTCCTGTCAAAGGTGTGTAAGAATGTCTGCTGTTGGGCTGTTGACCTCCCATGTGAGGACACAGCTCGGACACGAGTGTAATGTAGTGTACACAACCGCACACTACAGCAGCGTGTGAGCACACATACTGTACATGCACCCTCACATACACATACTGTACACATGCATGCACACACAAACACACACACAAACACACACACAAAGCAGCGCAAATGACTGACTGGGGAGTTCATGATCCAGCACATCTCTTTCTTTCTCTCTTTCTCCCTCACACACACACACACACACACACACATACACACAAAGCTGCCCTGAAACCAGCAGTGACAGACAGATGTGAGACAGATTGACAGACAGACCTCATGGTCGGCGGACATTTGGCTGACCTGACAGGATGAATATAGCCTGGACTGAACACACACACACACACACACACACACACACACACACACACGCGCGCTCTCCTCATCCCAAGTGGCACTAAAGTCTACGAGGGCTTGTCTTGGCTAGCGGGTCTAGTGAGGACAATCCTACCCTAACCCTAGCAAGAGTTCACTGGAAGTGTTTACACCCACAGCTTAGATTATCCAACTCTCCGTTACAGCCCAAACATTATTCTACAGAGTGCACATTCGGAAACTCCCATACCTGCCAGTCTCTGACTGGCTTCAGCTCTCTGTACATTCTTGGAAATCGATTTTCGTCAATGTTCACATAAGTTCACGTACATACGGTACATATGTTCATAAGTACGGTCTTAAAAGCTTTTAACCCTCATTCGAGAGCCATTAGTGTGCTAGATTAGTACTGTAAGACGTGTAAATGTTTATTTACTCATATTCAGCGCTGTAGCGTCCATGCAGACGGCTCCAACTGACCACAGCAGTGGCGTAGCAAGGCAACCCCAGGCCCCAACGCAGGGTGGGCCGGGTCTAGTCACAGTTTTTACGTGGGAAGTGTTTTTACTTCGGCAGGTCCAGTTATTCGGTAGGGGGAGGTGTGATCGCATTACCTGCATTACTTTGTAGTTACACCCCTGGACCACAGTATCCACTTATGCACAAGATGAATGAGGGCGTTAAACACAAAAGCAGCGTCGCTGTGAGCATCCATTGTTCAGCTGAATGGCTGCTGATAGAGAGACCACTGTGCCACATCCTAGGTCAGGACAACAGGCTGTCTCACACACGCACACACACACGTTTTTGACAATAGAACAGTGTATGGTGTAAAATGTCACTGAAAGCAGACATAAGGGAAACAGATCAGGTCCAATTGGAAGAAAACAAACAAATGATGATGATGATAAACAGCTATTGTGGCTGTATCTAAATGACCCTTTAGACGTGGCTTGCATCCCTCTCTGCCACCATCTCTCCTCTCCTTGCGTCTCTCTCCGTCTCTCTCCGTCTCTCTCCGTCTCTCTCCGTCTCTACTTGTCTGTTTCTTTTTTCTTTTCGTACCACTGTCTGACCCAGATTATTACTGCCGCTGTGGACGCGCACTGCCGAAGTGTGTGTGTGTGTGGGGAGTCTGCTCTGTATTTATTTCATCATGGTTCAGCGGAAGGGCCCGTGTCCCCAGGCTCGTCCAGCTGGAAGGCAGAGGGGACAGTCTGTGTTTGTGTTTAAGGGAGACAGAGAAGCCCTTTCTTTTAGTGCGTACTGCATTTTACAATATAATATTACAATTTTATTACAATTTAATCTTTGATGTGGAAATGACATACCCTAAACTGTTCTTCAACAGCAGGGACTGTACAGGGACTGTGATTCAACACCCCACAGTCTCTTTGGCCCATACCATAGCCTACGTGATTACTATGAAAATATGAGCTTGTGAGCTAGGACCAGCAGCTAGGCTAACATCTAACGTGATGCTAGGAGCTAGGCTAAAATGTAACGCTATACTAGGCTAGTCCTCTAGATAGTTAGTCAACCCTGTCCTCTGTGTGACCCCGGCATCTCTCTACTTCTCTGGCCCAGTCTCAGATCCTCTCATGTGGCTATATGCTGGGGACCACCCAGGTCAGGGCCACCCCTGGCAAAAGGACACATTAGTTGTTCTGTGACAGGAACAACAGAGCTATTCCACCAAGACCTTGTACTTGTACATCCTGGAAGCCACGTGGTATATTTATTTTCGCGATATACTAAATCGATTTCCAGATCAAAAATCGATTCTTAAAAAAAAAAAAAAAGAAACATTTTTT
Organism: Percopsis omiscomaycus; assembly: GCA_027575585.1. Lineage (NCBI taxonomy): Eukaryota > Metazoa > Chordata > Actinopteri > Percopsiformes > Percopsidae > Percopsis > Percopsis omiscomaycus. The sequence continues at coordinate 12,088 of JAODLI010038417.1, read as the reverse complement.
TTTTGGGAAGATTCTCGTTTTTAACTACAACTACTAGATGTTGCAGTACGACTAGTTGCCTAGAACTGAATGCCTCCATTTCTGGTAGAATGAAATTTGGATGCAACATGACATACGCAGGTGACAAAATTACAGCAGCTCCTTAAAAATATAAAGCCGATGTGTGGTATTTGAGCTGTTTTTATTTTTTACTATGTGGAATATCGCAATATATCGCAATATGTAATGTATCGCAATGTATCGTGATATAATCGTATCGTGACCCTTGTATAATATCGTAAAGTCCTTGCCAATACCCAGCACTAATATATAGACTATTAGCTCTTTTGTGTTGATGGTCAGATTAACCCAGAAGGCCCCAGACGGCAATCCTCTATAGTTTGGCCTAATTCACATTCTGTCATATTAAATTGTAAAATAAACTATTTTAGGAAGGATTACCAATCTTTTCCGCTGGGCTGTCAATACATTTCAGTAACAACTTATTGACGTGTCCGCTTAAAACCAGAACCTCCTGTTTTGCAGATGTATTCCCTCTTTTAACTGAATGTAACAGGGCACCCTATGGCTCGGTCAGCCAAAAACTGTGTAATCTAGGATGAGCTGGTAGGTTTAGGATGGGTAAGGATGAATTAACTCAATCGTTTGTCCTTCATCTGACCCTGGCTCTCTCTTCTTTTTTGCCCCATCCTTAGCTCCTCAAGCTGGGGCAAACACTGGGCCTGGCTGGGTCAAACAGTGACGGTTCACAGAGAGGACGCAATCGTGCGGGGCTTGGCTAGGGCTGACGTCAACCGACTGTCCAGCTGATTCAGCCAGGCGGAATCGTGTAAATCATGTAGTGTGGAGTAGAGTAGACCACTTCACGGGTCACAAGTCAGAATTACGCTGATGACCGGTGACACCGAACTAGTCAGAGCTCTGTCTCTCACTTTCAATCTCTCCACCCACTGTCTACTGGTTGCTATACAGTATTAGACAGCAAATAATTCCAAAACAGTTTGGAATGTGGGGGAAAAAAAGCTTTTGGTTGGTTGCATTTCCCCCAATTTCCATTGGTCTACAGTATCTTAGTTACTGCATCTTATGAGCAGTTACGAGCAGGTGTTTTTAGTTATCTTTGCTAATTAGCCTTCGGTTAGTGAATCACTGTCAATGGAACAAAGTTAATTGACCAAATTAAACAAGCGTCAAAAGCTTGTTTGAGGGGGCCCAGGGGTATAGATGAACTAGAAGACTTACTTACTCCATTGATGTTCTCCTATACCTTTTATCGGAAATAAACGTTAATTTTTAATACACAAACTTCTGTGATTTGTTGAGACACAGTACAAAATGGCTGCATCTATCCAACGGCGCTAGGGCTCTATTTGAGCCACAAGCACCTAAACAACCAGCTTGAGACAGCCTTCCCAGCAGTGTTACTTCTGCTGGATCTTTCACCTTTTGATCTGTCACACTGACAGTTGTTAAGTTGTTAGCGAAGAAATTTTTAAATAATGTACTCTGTACATTATTTAAATGTTTTCTCATCATTTCTTCCTTTCCTTTCATTGTCATGAATTCCACGTGCATCATTGTCATGAGTCTCAAATCAAGCCATTGAGCCTAGCAGTGGGGGGTCGGGGGTTTGTATTAAGCATTAAGCAATAACAGCATGTGGTCGACTAGTCATTTCCTGTCAAATCAACAAGTGAACAAGTGAAGTGTGCACTACAAAGGGCAGAGGACATAATTAAAATGCATTGTGGCTGATTGCTTCCTACAGTTTTTGACATGTTTGCCCTGTGTGAGCGCTTCACTTCAGACACTCAGAAGTGAGCCAATGATTCATGAGGCTACTCTATGGTGTCCTAGAAGTCACCGGGCAAGAGGTGAGCGGCTCGCTGTAGCACTCACGTGTCCATATACAGAGACATTCACACAAAACAGGACAGAATGCATACAGAACACAGAGCAACACCCAACAACAGAAAACAGAAAAGAAAAAAAAAACTTTTCCAAATAAATGTGTGTGACCAAACACAAATAACTGCTTGACATTGGAACACCAGGAGGACAGGCCCGCATTCTGACACACTTACACACACATCATACACACACACACAGAACACACGCGCCTTTTCATTGGAAGACGGCCGAGCGGATAAAAAGCTCCAGAGAAGACATCAATAGAGGGAGGAATTATGCTTTTCCCAGCTCACGGATTACAGACCCATCATGAATATTTAGCAGAGGCTTATGCCACATTTCAACCAAATCACTTCTTTGAAGAGTGTAACTGTGTGAGTTCAATACACCTGAAAAAAGGTTCAAGTAATATAATAAGAGAAAATAATAGAACAAAAGTTGATAGTGTAACTGAAGAAAGCATTTGTTCTTATACAAAGAGTGTCTTGTTTCACAGATTGAGGTGCTGTCCAAAACTTTTTTGAGGTTTACATACAAGGTTTGTCCTACAATAAAGAAAGAAAGCATCTACAGTATATGAATTTATATTTCCAATAAATCCATTACCTTCTGCTTACCTCCCCACCCCCTTCCTCTCACCCTTCTCTCTTTCTCTCCATCCTTCCTCTCAAAAGCAGAGTTGGGGTACAGCTGGAAGAGACCAAGCTCGGGGGACTGGTGTGTGTGTGTGCGTGTGTGTGTGCGTGTGTGTGTGTGTGTGGGGGCGTGCGTGTCAGGATGTACCAGAAAGAGTCCCTCAACGGCGCTATGCCTCCCTCACCCCAACAAAAAAAAAAACCACATCTGCTGTCGGAAGGGATTTTCCAATATGCTTCTCTTCGCTGTCTTTCCCAACCTACCTAGCCTGTTTCTATGGTGTATATAGGACAGCCTGTCCTACATACAGCGATGGTGTGAGACAAACGCATACACCACCAGGTCTCTGGTGGGTACTGCATAGACCAGGGGTTCTAAAACTGTGGGTCGGGCCTCCAGAGTTGCATTGCAGAAGCAAGGTTGTTTTAGCGGGATATTGAAATTATTTATTATAATATTTTGAATGACAGAACAGTATTTCTAATCTTTTCAGAAAATTCATGCAAAAATAAAATATTTGCATGTTTTATAGTGCCGTTTATGGTTGTATATACTATGCATATACTGTGTATATGCCGTTTTGTTGCTATTATAAGGTGTGACACCCCTTGTGCACTTGCCCTTTGTCTCAAACAATGACCAATTTCTTCTGTTGGGTGGGCCAAAAAGATTGAGAACCACTGGTCAATAGACTGATCACAGCAACAGTTGTAGGCTGAGGCCTAGTGTTGTTAGGTTTTCTGCATAGGAGACACTGAGTTTATAAGATGTTCTTACAATGATATTGTAGAACTGTCTCTCAAAATACTTATGTCCTGGCCTTCTTTAACTACCTAAACAGATGCTGAGGTTTGTAAGTCAAAATTTTTTTGGAGGGGGATTAAAAACGAGGAAATACTACATGCAAACCTCTTACAGTAATGCGGTGGCTTTAAGCCATGGCAGGTACTACTGTATTTTTTTCCTCGCTGTATTTGCCCCTAAATAAGAAAGCAATATTTTTGGTTTTGCAACCAGAGAAAAACATGGAAGCCTTCTCTCTCCTCGCTACAATAACACAATTATTACCCTGTGATGCACTCTAAGCTCTCTAATCTCTAAGCTTTACACTGGTGAAAAAACCTCATGGTCTCAGAGCTATCTGTCCTTGTGGAAACTGATGAAAGAATAAAAGATATTGTGAAAAGGCAAAGCACCTAATGTAAAAGGCTGGGAAGGAAAGACAGAAAGTAAAACCACCCTTTTTGGATTAGATTAGAGGTTTAGTTCTTTAAATCTTTTAGTGAAAGAATGAGAAATGCAAAGTTAGATGTGTGTTTAATAGGTTTATTAGCAGAAGTTAAGGACACAGAGAGAAGAGTGTGTTAACAAAAACAATACTAACACAAAAACACAAATAACATCTGGAATTTACAGGGGAAAAAATACTAAAAGACCAGAAAAGGAACACTATGGCACAAATCAGATTGTCACCTCAAGCTAAATGTTTTGCAGCGGGCTGGCTTAGGGCAGTGTTTCTCAAATGTTGGTGTCTCTAGGGGCAGTTGGAGGTATTGCAGGGGGTACTACTGAAGTACTGAATTCAAGTGGGTCTATAAATAAATAATCTGTGTGCTGCTGGAGCCATCAAAAGTACTGTATAAATAAGACCAACTCTCTGTGATGTCACCCATACATTTTCTAAAGAACGGGTTTGAAGCTCCAAGTGTGCTGGCTCTGGCCGTCGCCATCTTGGCAGTCCCTGACAGTGCCACCTAACTCCAGGCTATATATAATGGATGGATAAATTGATGGCTTAATATAATTTCAACTGATGAGTTATATAAAAATTCACCGCCCGCCCGTACAGTTCTCATGAACGGGGAAACTAGCTATAGAGACCAAAACCTTTTTTTGTACCAGGCTGTAAACACGTTTATTTCTGCTGTAAAGTTGGACATTTTAACATTGGGGTCTCAAGTGGCCATTCACAGCCCGTCTCAAGTGGCCATTCGAGGAACTGCAGATTTTGGCACTTCCGCGTTGGATTAATTTTTCAGCACCGGAGGTTGCCGCTTGGTAGCTACCCATGTGCTAAAGTATTCCTTTCCCTATGTGAATTAAATGAAGACAGATATAGTTGTTGATGTTAATATTCACATTTAGACATCAGAAGGTCAGAGCTGCGTGATGATCACAAAAACTCGGCGTGCACTAGTCCCGCTAGATCTCATCACATGTCTCCTTAAAGCCATTGCTTACGATTGAAGCAGCAGCAACCTCTCCCCCTGACTTGATTGACCACCTCCTATACATTCTACAAGCAATGAATGTCTCATTCATATGCCCATTTCCACAGCATCTTTTTCCAGACTGGAAAAAAAAGGTGCATAGCGTATAAATTCAGCATATAAATTACAGACATCCAATAGAGGTCAACGGTTACAGGTTAGAGGGTGGTGGTAGTGGTAGTGGTGGCGAACTGTCAGAGAGTTCAGAGCAAGGAAGAACGTGTGTGTGTGTGTGTGTGTGTTTGTGTGGCAACACAGCTCCAAAAGGATTCCGACACAGCTGGTACTGACATGAAGGGACTGGGGCTGAAGGTTTTTGGGGTCTGTACGTGCGTGTGCGTGTATGTGCATTTTGAGGACATTATGCCTTATGGTGGACATTGTGATGAATATCATCCTGTCCTGTCCTGAAGAGAGAGTAAGAAAGATAGACAGAGCGATAGGAGAGACTAGTCATCCACAGGGGCAGCAAAGAGACAGGGAGGTAAACAAAACAAATGGAAGGAGTTATAGAGGAAGAGGGCACAGACTTGAAGCAGAACGGCACCCATCCCTACCTACAGCATGTGGGAATCTTGGGAATCGGTTGTGACAGGCCTCTGTCTAAATGAATGGCCCTGCAATGTGCCACTGCATTATTTGGAGGTGCTACAACTATGTGCTACAATAACTGGCATGGTAAATGTCTCTCCTCACACGCTTTCTTGTGCTTTTGAGACAGACCTGCTTTTTGCATTTAAAATGATGTTGGTGGTGCTCAATTTATGTATTTTGTTTTTATGTATTTATTTCTGTGTGTGTGTGTGTGTGTGTGTCTCAGAGTCAGATAAGGCAAGGGAAGGTGCACAGAAGCAGAAGCACAGCTGATGGACAGTCGCCACGGCAACGGATGCAGGTTCTAATCCTCTGAAGCATGGGATTCAGGGAAAAACGGGAGAGGTCGGAGGAAGGCAGAGGAGGAGGGGAGGGGAGGAGCAAGAAGAGAAGAGGAAAAGAGAGAAGAGAAGAAGAAAAGAAAAGAAGAGAAGAGAAAAGGAAAAGAGAGGAGAGAATAGAAGAGGAAAAAAGAGGAGAGAAGATAAGAGAAGAGCGAAAGACCAGCAGGGCGACAGCAAGGAGAGGTGGCGGCGTTGCAGTCCAGTGTGAGAAATAAAGGAGGAGAGAGAGGAGGAAGAAGGGATAAAGGGAGGGGGAACAGGAAGACAGCAGGTTAGTTAAGCCATTGAAAACCACACTGCATTAAATCTATTATTCCACTCTGGAGTCCCAGACCAAGATGTGGAGCGCTTGATTTGTCCTACAGTACCTACAGTAAGTGAGCGATACTGTATTACACTATAGTAAAACCCTTGACTCTATTGCTTCCTTACCTTCACAAGCTGACAAAACAATCCATTTAGTGTCTGTATTTTTTCTTTAGTAGCCGAATAAAAACCCAAAAATCATACATTCAGCAACCCCAGCCTTCTGTGCACGTATAGTACATTGAGATAGGGAATCTATACAGTCAAGGGGTTTTACTAAAGCTCATTACCAAGCACACCTTACATAGGTCAAATATTTTAAAAGAAATTCAGCTCTACTGTGCTTTACCATGCGGTAGCGTCATGCAACAGTGCTACAAAGAATGCCACATGCACATGCGTGTATACACGCACCTACGCAGGCATGGGTACAAGTGTGCAAGCAAATAGACAGAGCAAGGTGCTTGCCCTGACTCTCTCTCACACACACACACACACACACACACACACACACACACACACACACACACACAGCATCTAGCTTACGTTCTCAATTCTGTGACCCAGTTACTACTTATACCGCCTGCGTCTTCTCCCAGAGGTGTGGTGTGATGAATGGACCCAACGCACCTAGACAGGCAGATGCTGCGGTCTACCTGAGGCAGATCCATGGCCAACAGCAAAACTGACTATGGTACACCAGGAAAACTAAACCAAACATACGTTTGACGTTCTCACTTCACCAACATACGTTTGTGAAGTGAATATATATATATCATTTTTTCACCCTTCATCCAAACAGCTTTGATGCAAATGATAAATGCTGCCTTACTAAAATGGCACTGAATGAAAAAGCCAAGTTCATACTTAATCAAACCGTCTATTGATTGCTTAGTGTTGACTTGTCAGTTGTGTGATACTTATTGATATCCCACTGGTAAATATTGCACTGCCACATTAGATTAGTCTAATAGGCTACTTAAAATGTGAAAGGCACAGAAGACAAGAGACACATCCATTTCCTTGCTGGAAATATAGTTAGTAGCCGTGTGCGTCTTTTTAATATTCATGTTCATTAATTCTAATGAATCTGTCTGCCTCTGTCTCATTGAGTCACAGACACGCACGCACGCAAACACCCCGTACGTGCACACAGATTTACGCGGTGTAACCTTGGTTACGGAGCTATGTACCAATTCCGCCATGCAGACAGCCAGCATAAGTGATAGACCATGAGGCCAACATGTAGACACCCACAGACATCCGTGTCAGAACATTTCTTCCCTGTCACCTCTTAAATCAGACTTATACTGTAGACCCCGGCATTAAGATGGCAGCATGCAGTTTTGATATGAAGGGGTTTAACATAATCAACGCATTTTTTATTTGATTTTGATTTTCTTTTAAATCAACCGACAAAACTTTTTTTTGGCAATAGGTTACATTGCCGACTATATTAGGAACTCCTTGCTAATAGTGTGATGGCTAGTGTTGATTTGCAGCCCAACTGCCATCTTGTTACAACCGGCCCATTGTTGTCGCCGCGCAGGGCCGAGCGTTCACTGCCAAGTTCATGTCAACGCGTTTGATGGCCAAAGCCTGCCGCTATCAGAGAGCTTAGCAAGGGTGTGCCAAGGCTGCTCAGTCACATGGATGCACTCTGTGGTCAATTCACCTTCAACACATGAAGGGGGCCGTGATCACATGTTTTAACCACCTGTCATTAAATATGACCGCATGAGCTTATTTGTCTTAGGAACAGGAGAAAAAAACAAATGTTCTTCTACGGGTTTTGAAGGTGACATGACATCAGCTACAGTATGGTATGACAATGACACATGTTGTACTGAGTTTAAGCGGAGCCGTGTGAATTGTATGTGCAGGCTACAAATACCAGTTCGACTCCAGAAGGCAAACCCCCTCAAACTGCTAAACGCACAACTGGCTTTAACGTAGAGTGACTGAGCAATGGTGCGGTGAATGCAAAAAAGATAAAAAACAAAGAAAACTACAAATAAAGTAAGTCAAAAGCATGACTTAATGGAGACAGAATATTGAAAGAACAAAACAAACAGAAACACTGATGCACACACAAACCTAACTAGTCTTGTCTTGACCGTCCGTACATGAGGAATTGAGTATATAGGTTGTGATAGGTTTGATAGTATCTCAATCTGACTGATTGTAGCAATCATTACCGTTATTAAGTTTTGCAATTATCGACTTTTGTCAAATAGCCTTAAACAGTATAATATACCTCTTAGAAGCCAGTTGATTAACTATTGTTAACATCAATTTCTTCCTACATAGAAAATTGATTACCTTGCCCCACATTTTTTAGTACGTCCTCACGTCTATGGACAGTGTCTAATAAATAACAACATGCACACGCTAACACCAAACCAAAGAGAACTCAAGACTTCAAGAACACAGAAAGTAAAATAAGACTGAAAGGCAGTGATTGGTGGACAAGAGCTGGAGGATGCCGCAGTGCTAGCTGACGGAGCAAGGGCCATAAGGGAATTGTGGGAAATCTCTTACCAGGCATTTGCGCACCCTTAGCTTCCAGCTTTCCATTTTCTAACGCAGTACCTCCATCTGCGCACACACACACACACACACACACACACATTACTATCTTTCCAACTGCTAAAAGCTCGGCGATGGGTAAACACAAATTTGACTGTATTGATGAACGCTGTGAAGGACTACAGTAAAACAATGGCGGTGTGGTTGAAGTGAGGCTGGACCTACAGTGACCCTTACTTTCAAAGGTCATTCTACTTAGACAGCAGCATGTTGTTGTTCCTGTTGTACACAAGCTGCCCTTCGGCGCTTCTCTGCCATTCACTGTTAACAGCCCTGCGAGTGGTGCAGTCAACAGCGGAGCCTGTAAAGGTCAACCTGGCCTAGGCAGAGGGCACAGGCATTTCAGGGTGGGCTGAGGGTGGGCTGGGGGGGGGCAGACATTTTGTGGAGCTGCTCCAGCCAGGACGCCGCTGGATGCAGCGTCTCCAGTCACCCGACAGCTGATTCACTGCAACACCCACTGTCTTTATTTATCTCTCAGGCGCAGTCAACAATACACACACACACACACACACACACACACACACACACACACACACACACACACACACACACACACAACAAGAATAAACACACTCGACCACCACCACATACGCACACACCAACACACAAGCCTCTTTTCTGTCCTAACAGATCAACAGCCAGATGGATTGTCATCCCAATCCTCAGCCGCACTAATTCAACACCTCCGAGGTGCAGCAACACACTTAAAGCTGCGTCTTCTCCGCACACGGCCGCGGCCACAGACTGCTGACGGAGAGGAGTTACTCGCCGAGTTAGGCACACGGTGTGTCAGCACGTCGGATTCTGACCGAACACACAGTGTGCCACACCCGACTACAAACACCGCCCACGGGCCAACCCCAGGCTGGCTGGCACAGACAGCCGCCCACTCTCAGGCCGTCTGTCTGTCTGTCTGTCTGTCTGTCTGTCTGTCTGGCCAAAGTATCTGGGGGACAGAAAGGGTCTGAGTCGCTGAGTCATAGATAGGGCTGTGCTAAAATATCGAAACAGCGATATATCGCCATATTTATTTTCGCGATATACTGTACTAAATCGATTTCCAGATCAAAAATCGTTTGTTTTTTTTGGGAAGATTCTCGTTTTAAACGGTGTGTGAACTACAACTACTAGATGTCGCAGTATGGCTAGTTGCGTAGAACTGAATGCCCCCATTTCTGGTAGAATGAAATTTGGATGCAACATGACATGACAGCTGACCAGCCCTACTCATAGATAAGCTAGATCTCACATCTAGCTTATCTAGCTTCCCAGAAATGTACTTATTTCAATTTGTTCATCTACATTTGTTCATTTGTTCATCTGCCTCTACATTTCATGTATGTGTAACCGGTCCAGTCCCGCACCGGACTTGAACCGGCGTGGGAGGCGGACGTGTTAGTAAGGGAGGCTAAAACCCAATGGGCTCTAGCGTCTGTCGCCAACACGTCTCTTAAGGTGTCGGGGAGTGAGGTTTACTCTGCACAGCGCAGCACCTTGCTGTACCGCTGGCCTCCGTTACATATGCACAAATGTATTTATGCATAGCATATTTATGTTTCATAGGTACGATATCAGTCAATCATTTAGAACATTGACTAGTAATGACTGATATCTGAGTGGAAATTTAGTGTCACACCAAAACGTATTGCTTTTTGTAGAGGCATTTCTCCTCAAAAATCATGTGAGGGACATATTTGACAGTGCTAACTTTTTCTTTGCACAACTCTGAGTGTTTCTGAGGGTACACAACCAATGTCCTTCCTAAAGTTAACCATAACCTTAAAAGATAAACTAAATGATATGTACTGTAGCATAGTTTCATACATTTTAAGCCTGGTTGAGCCCAGTGGGACTGACAGTTCCTAATCTTGGCAGTATTGGTGTCATATTCTTGTGTTGGACCCTTTAGGCAGCATAGTTTTTACCATTAGTTAGCTATGTTACCATAAATCCTCAGACACCACTAAATACAGGCCTCTGGGTTCGGAAACCCGACTGGAGTGACAGGCAGACAGATCTCACATGACAACCAGTGTCCTGTATCAACATAACAGAACGCAGCAGATCCAAAAAGGCAAAGTTGAGAAATTCACCACTGACTGCTTTAGAGGAGAAACACTCTAAACACTATGTCTCGAAGTTACCATGGCATCAATTCATGGCATTTCTAATGTTAGCCGAAATCAGGGAGAAGGAACTGTGACTCCTCGACTCCTCGTTCTTTGGTTTATGTGGGGGGATACAACTCTTTGACATATCGGCAAATTCAAAATGGCATCCAGTGTTCACCGCTAGAACAATGGAAACAAGTGCTTTCTGAAGAACACAGCTGTACTGTACATATCAATGGCCTGTATGGGTTACACTCCCACAGACACACCTTGTAATGACCTAGTGCAATCTTGGGCTGCTGCCTACAACTCCATTAAAGCCAGTGTGATATAAAAACATTGGAAAACACAAATTCTTTCCTATTACATTTTAGTTTGGGGTATTCTAATCTGTCCGCAACTCTGGACCTTGCGGCTGAATGGCACCTTGTCCGATCCAAAATGGCAGCCGTTATCCAGCAGTGTCTGATGCCATTAGTCAGTTATGGACAGCTGCTGTTTATGTTGCATAACACGGCATCTCATCCCATTCCAGGTCCATTACATAAATTGAATCAGATGTCCAGCTGCAGTAGAAAATATATCGTCCGTCAGCCAAACCTATGGCGAAAGATCGGTGGGGATTACGCGCTGCCGCGAAGCACGTTCAGTAGTGGATTTAAGGAGGCTACACAGAAACACAGATGGGAGTTTCCTTAATCCCTGTCATGTCCATTGCACGGCCAGTGTTGAATGAGACACTAAATAGGAGCCTTTCTGGAACTCTTACAGTGAAACCGAGTGTTGGGCAAACAGAAACACACACATACAGTACACACACACACACACACCACAACACACACTTTCTCTCTCTAATTATTCATGCATTTGTCTTTCCTACCTTTCCCCCGCTGTAACTAAGTCACGAGAGAAGCAAGGCAGAGGAGCAGCCAGGAAGGGGCTGAAACGATTACACTCGCTGTCCCAGAAAGGTCAAGCTGATTGATTAGTGGGGCTGAGTCCTCCTGGACTTGCCCTGTCAGTCTCTCTGCTGTGCCTCCCTACTTTACGTCTGTGTCCTCCTCAAGCTTTCCCTCCATCGCTTTACTGGCCTCAATGTGGCCCACCCAAAACTACATTACCCACACTCCCCAGGGCACATGCACATGCTCCTAGCATTACATAGCATTCTCCACGTTTAATAATTCTGCGTTGTACATTTTCTGTTGAACATAAATAATTATTTGTATGTGTATAGGAGCTCCGTTCTACGGTGGCCCTGAAGTGCAAATCACAACAGCAAATACAAAAGCGCAACAGCAAATCATAAAACACAACGGCAAAT
>JAODLI010038406.1:0-18295 GCA_027575585.1 Percopsis omiscomaycus | reverse complement strand
ACAACATAGTTTTGGATCTTATATTGCATTTCTGTCACTAGAGCCTCTGAAATATTACACACTGGTCCTTTAAGGCTCAGTTAGCAACACATCAGCTGGAATCTTTTCACCTCCACTTTCAAGAAAACCTCAGCGATGTGATCAGCGCTGCCCGTGCGTTTAGTGAATGTGTAGCCTATTCAGAAAAAGCCGTCCCGTTACCCGCCCCTTTCCCCGGCTTGGCACGGGCTGTGATCGTGCGTGGCCCGGGGCGGCGAGACGGATGGCAGCGGTTCTTGCCGGTCTGAACACAACAGCCCGAAGCGCGCGGTGCAATCTGTGGACCCTGTGCTAAATATAGAGAAGCGAGACTCCAGCCAAGACGGGGCCTATTAAGGGTGTTCTCCTGCTAATCTGGCCTGGTCTACGCTTTCTAACTCAACCGCCAAACCGCCATATAGTCTTATTTTTCCGTCCATTTTATTTCGTAGAAAGACCACTGTCCACTGTTGCTAACACATAGTCATCATCCTACACAGACGTTTGCACCATAATTATTGAAGCAGCAACCATTATTAAAGCAACAATCTTGAACTTTCCAGTGGTTTGCTTCCAGTAAACCATTGCCCTTGAGGGACTAGCTAGGCTAATCACTGCCGTGTGGTCACTCACCACCTGCGATGTAATTTTCCTGCAAATGTCACACCTAGACACCAGATTACAGATAAATAGCCTATTGTAGACACCATAGGCTAATGTAAATGGATAGGCATTCGTTCATGGGCAGTAGGCCTAGGTTGAATCCTGAAAGCCTGAATGAGGACTATGAAGGTTAAGTCTGTCTGCTGACAAACAACGTACAGTCAACTGTCCACATTTAAAACACGCTCCTGGGATATACATGACATGTAGGCCTATTGAAATCAGAGCACGTCGTCTTCGTCCATTTGCAGAGGAGCACGGAATGCGAACTGACATCTCCATCGCTCTGCTATAAATCAGATGGTTCCTGCCCTACGGGCCACACGAGGTCGCCTGCGCTGCCGAGCAGGTCAGCGCTAAACTAAGATGAGGAGGTCTGGCAAGGTCGCTACAGAAACATGACTCGTGCACCCCGGGGTGCTGGAGTCCAGAGGACCCACAGCTCTGAATCACAGTTTAATCAGCGATATCGGAGGAACCAGATGTCAGTCCATTGCGGACTAGATAACCAGCTGCGCTGAGCACTCGCGCGGATGCGCGGAAGGGCTATAGTCTATACAGAATGAGGTGGGTGGGGAGTGTAGGAAAAAAAACTGTGATAAACTCAAGCAAGCTTCGAACTTCCGACTATTATTTCAATTTGCCAAATGGGCCATATGTTGTTCCCTTCGCCCTGGGCCTTGAACGAAGGCAGACTGAGACCATCAGACTCCCCCTCACACATGTGGATAGGCCTGAGCTGGTGGCAAACGCTACAGGAACCTTGAACCGAATCTAACGGTTTCCACCGATTTCCTCATTAAAGATTCAATTGATTCAATGAAACGACCTATAGCTACATAAGCTCTCGAAGGCTTTCCTGGAACCTAATAGTTTCCTAGGGAATATGTTTTGCGGCCTGTTGTCATTCTGTTTTGGGTCACCAAATTGTGTCACTTCACTTTCCGTTCAACAGATTGAGCTCATCAAACTTGCATTGGATCCAAGCTTTCCGCGGGCGCACTATAATAGGGGGATTCCAATCCCTGCTTGCTGCCTTGTCTTTGGACGCCCTCGCGGACACCGACAGACAAGACCCGTCATATAGGCCTACTTGTCCTCATTTGACAGCGGGGATAATAAAAGGGACAGTGATTTAATGAGCGACCAGTGTGCATGAGCCACCAGATTGTATTTTTTGTTTGGTCTCCATTTAATTTTCCGTCAAACTGGTCGCTTTCACACAAAAAGCACTAGGGTTGCTTTGGTTGAAACTTTTCTTCTGGCACTAGGCTATAGCCTATGCACAGAGAAGAACCTATAAAATAGGGTGTCATCGGTGAGGTGTCCTTCCACTGAGCTACCCCAAAAGACTCTGCAACGTCTCCAACCTTAAGGGTAAGCCATCTGCAGTCAACTCAATTGAATGTTAAAACATGGGGATCTATTGTTTGGAGTGATATAGGCCCACTGATCTCCTTTTAAAAATGCCTGTATTTTAATATATTAATATAATGTATGATTCATACGAAGTGAAGCTTGATTTGCGAGAATCTAGAAGTGCGTATAGTAGCCTAGCTAATATATCGGGAGCATGTGTTGAATCGCCCAAATCCAGAATGTGTAGCGTGGCGGGCACGCGCACCATCCAACGCGTACGCGCAGAATCTTACAGTATAGGCTGCTCCGCTCTTCGCTTGCCTCGGCGAAGACGTAGCGAATCTTCATGACGGAGATTCCTGCTGTCACTCAACGGGATCCCTCTTTGTCCTTTAACGCGTCCGTATGAGTCTGCCCAGCGACCGTATAGCCTACGCCACATTGGTGAAACGATCGCCTGACACGATAATTAGGGGAGGGAGACGCCGCTGAATCTGAGTTTATAACGACGATCAACAGATCACTAACTCAATCATCTACTAGCTACTCTGTAGACTACCGCGAAGATGTTGAACCCAAATTGCTGAGGATAGCAGCCATATGTGAGCAGCCGATATATAATAGGCCTATAATCATTCAAGTCATCGCGATATGATGGGGATTAGTCTTTGTATTAACTACACCACAACGTAGCTTTCTTACAGTCAGGTGCCAACATGACAAGACTATTGTCCTGCATCGCAGTAATGGAATGGCTCCATAGGAATTTTGGCACCGGTTTTACGCAACAGACAACATAGTGTATTCGACGTCTTGGTTTGCTATCAGGGTAGCCTAGATGAACAATGACAATGAGTGCTGTAGTATTGAGAATAAGACGGTAATGTTATTCTACTGGTGCCTCTGAGACCTGGAGCAGACGTTGAACAGCTGAAATTCCAGTTTGGACAGCCATAAAGTCCAAAGCGAAGCAAATTTTCACCAAGGAACATCTTACACCTTAAAGCATCTTCACAGACTCGCGGAGCGGTAAGGATTGTATTTAGAATATTCTGACATCGTTTGTTTGTTTTTTATTTTATTTTTATTTATGTTTTTTGTTTTGTTGTTTTTGCTGGATAATGAATATTGGACGCCTTTAGATTGGGAATTATACGCACCATGTGGCACAATTATCAGCGCACACATATTGACTGGATTCTCGTGGTCAATACCTCTCTGTGCATAGCATTTCAATATGTCATTTTATTTTCATGTGTTTAAGATATGCCTTGGTCGTTGTGAATCAGTCAATCAGGAAGACATCAACTTCCAATTCACATGATAAAAGTGCAATGGGTTGCATTCGGAGTGTTGCCCATAATAGGCATGGTTACCAATTAGTACATTTAGGCTCATTCATTTAGCATTTTTTTAAAAACAGAAGCTGTTGAAAAACCTTGGTAGATTGCAGACTTCCTCAATTGGTATTTAATTATTTTTTTAAATCCATAGGCAGTATTATTCAATCATATATCAAATATTGTCTTCCAGATATGCAATTTTTGGACTCGATAATCAACAGTTAATCTACAATGTTAATAGGCTAGAATTGTTTGTTTATATTAATGATATGCAAGATAACATAGGAATATAGCCTACAAATCTGCAGTGTTTTAATAAAAATTAAAACCGTTTATAGATCAAAATGAATATGCTTACTTAAAAAAGGGTGGTGTATTCTAACCATTTCGTTATAGTTCTTTACAATATAAGGGCAGGTTAATATCACTCTAAATATGGAAAGGACTTAACATAGCATATTCATTATGCTGATATAAAACCATGTTGATAATCTCTTTTTGCCATCATGAAATCCCCCGTCTGGACTCACATCAGAAAGCTTTAAAATGATCTCCAGAGATAGTCGCATCTGGCTGGTATTGCAATGGAGATGCTTGACCGTTGATTTGATATCCTTCCATATGTTATACCATAATTTCATTATAAATTTTACTGGGTACTCTATTCTTCATGGTAGCGAGAAGCCATTTAATTTGTGCTGCTTGCATTTTAAAGGTGCATTCATTGGTCTCTGTGTGAAGCATTTGTCATTGTCACTCATTGGTTTAACTCCATGCTCGTGAAATACTATGTCTGTACAGTCTGTCGTGCTTCTGTACGTTCAATATGACCAAATTATGGAGCGGCCAGAGAGTGTTAGTTCTTGCAATATAGAACAAATAGGCTATTTATGCCGAAGGTCTGTCGTGGTTAACCTTTCTGAGTGGAGCCACGTCTGTCCAAAACATCTATCCTCCAAGCGGTGAGATGTTAGTATTCACCCAGCGTTGTTTGGGGCTTTCTCAACCGTGATGTTGATGCCTAATATGTGAAGGTGTTTCTGTGAAGCAGTCCATCTCTGTCGCGTGGAACCACTTCCACATTATTAGCCCCCTGCTCTCCCACCCCTCCTGTGATTGTACTCCCTGTCGGGGGGGGGGAAGCGGTCCCTTGAGCGCCCTGGTGCAGAGAGAGAGAGAGAGAGAGAGAGTGAGAGAGAGAGAGAGAGAGAGATGAAGGCCAGATTCCGTGTGGCAGCAAGGAAATGCACCTGTCACTTCGGTTATTAATTTGAGCAATGCTCTCCCCTACCCTGTTTATATTTTCAACACGCAGCAGATTACGTGTCAGTGAGAAGCTCTGATCAAAAGCTTATCATGAAATGGTGACATGGAAGATAAAGTTGAAGGATTTCATATTCATGATATTCAAGTGTCATTGTGAGTTGATTTTGTCTATAATGAACCAGGTTATCACCTGTGTAGCTACAGTACTAGTGGCTGTAGTGCTTAAAACACCCAATGTAAGCCACTACAGTATACAAACCTGATCTTTTATAGCCTAGTCATATACTTAAAGGTAGCCTACACTTGATTGTGTTGAATTGAGGAGTGTCCCTTTAATGTAGGAGCCCTTATGTGTAGTTCTACATGTAAAGAAATCATATGTTTGAATGCATTACTCACAAAACATAGAAGATGCTAAAGGTTTTTAACATGCACCACCACTGTACTTTTCACTTTATTCAGAATCATGGTACTTTCTCTGCTTGCTTGAAACTGTACATTAAAATGGTGCTGGTTCTGGCAAAGTATGATTTATTAACTGATCTGCCAAGGAAATAGAATAAAACACAAAACTAGTAGTACAACTTCTGCCATAAGACTCACTGATACAGTGCCTAAACATCAGTATTGGTGCACAATGTATTTTTAATACAAATATTTTCTGTTTTATAGATAAGTATCTAAGTCTATCAAAGATGCCAATTTTAACTAAAATTATTTAGATAGTGACAACTATTTTTCATGAATACATTAACTGTACTACCAACAGTGTTACAATTTCACCCAGTTTTGACTTGAGTGTGTCTAATAGAAGCCTACTTTATCCCCAAAGTTAAGGGATGGATTGGTAATTACAGTGTGTTCTACTTCTGGTGTTAGAAGTTCCATCAAAGACACTGTTGCTGCCTCAAACTTCTTTTTTCTGGGCCATTTTTCACGGCTTCTGAAAGCTATTATGTCTATATCTTGTTTAGCAGACGCAAGCACACATAAGCTTTAATCCTTGGAGTGCAGTGCGCAGAGGGAATACTGTGTCTCCATGCCTGCCAACAACAACGGGACTCTCCCTGCCTGTCTGTGTGTGTTCTGGTGTCTATCCATTGCCAGTTCACGTTAAGCCAGAGAAGCAAGGTCTTTGTGTCTCCAGTTTAATTACCTAGCGACTCATAATTCTTCGAGTTTGTTAGAGTTTGTTAGAGAAAGTACCCCCACATCCACTTGGTAATCCCTCATTTTCATTTACTGGCCCTGTGCTAAACCGTTTAGTTTAACTGAACAGATGATGTCTTTTTACAGTACAGGTTGAAGTTATTTCATGGATTAAGATGCATACAATTGGTGTCTTGTAATGACATAACCACGATATTGTGATTTTATGCTCTGCTTTAATGACTTGGATTTTGACCGCTTCCGTATTCTTAAATTAATTAGTTCACGTACCATTAATGACTGAGATCTTTGAGATGCTGTAACGTTGTGCATAGTGGGGTGGCGAGTGTAAGCGCGAGCCGGTCGACGACGCAAGCAGACAGGAGAGGAGAGTACACATAATAGAGTTTTAATAAAGAAACATACAACGTACAGTTGTAAAACAAACAATGACCCACAGCACCTAGTGCTGCCGGGAAACCAAAATAAGGTCCCTAATCCAAACTAAGGGGTCGCACCTGTGTGGGGCTAATCCCCCCCACAGGTGTGCAGCCAGGCCAGGAGGTACGGAGCGTGCATGGCCTTTGCACGCCCATCGTTACAGATGCAAATTTCACTCTACCAGAATGGGAGCCGTCAATTCTACGCAACTAGCCATACTGCGACATCTAGTAGTTGTAGTTCACACATCGTTTAAAACGAGAATCGATTTTTGAGCTGGAAATCGATGTAGTATATCTCGAAAATATATGTTGCGATATCTTGCTGTATCGATTTTTTAGCACAGCCCTACAATACAGTGTGTTGTGGAAACTGGTCTCAAAAACCTGTTAATGATATAGTTAATTGTGTGTGGAGACTCTAAATGTGAGACCCCCTAGTGAGAGGTGTGTGTATGTGTGTCTTGACTGGGTCACTGTGACTCAGGGTGTATACTGAGGGGGGAAAAAACAAGCCCTCCAGTCCCTCCTGACCCCTTTACAAATGCAGATATGTCTCCAGCTGGCGTTCCGCGTGTTTAGCATGTAATATGTTAGAGTGTGTCATGTTAGCATGTGACGTGTTAGTTAACACGTGTTGTAGAAGCTTGACGTGTTAGTGCATTCTCACGTCAGCGTGTTACGTGTTAGTTAATATGTGGTGTGGTAACGCCACGCGTCAACACATACAAACACACATGCAAAGACTTACATAGGTAACTGTATCTCAAATAAAATGTTTCCATCCCAGCCAATTTAATATATACTGTATATTATAATATCCAATTAAAATCTTTACTTGTACTACTATCATAGGTGCTTATAGAATTTTCTTTGGCTTGATTTGTATTGCCTTACACATAGATTAATCTGACATTTTTGTGTCTTCATAAATGTTTGCATGTGCTGTATGTTTAAAAGAAGCTTAAAATAAATTAGCAAAAAAGAAAGCCCCATTGAGAGAGAGAGATTTCTAATAGGTGTGTGTGTACAAAGTCAGATGTCATGTGTATACATGTTGAAATGACAAGGGCAGCATAGCAAAACGAAAACTGCTGTGATGTTTCCCACTGGGAATGTCACTGCTGAATATCACTGTTACACAAACACACACACACACACACACACACACACAGCTAGCCTACTACAGGGTAAGGCACACACACACACACACACACACACACATAATTTAAATGCTTATTCTCTTACTCTTTTATTCTTTCATTTAAATGTATTTTTATGCATGATATTTGAATCCTGTTTTATTGTATAACATGTTTTTATGTGAAGCACGTTAAGTCTGCCTCACGTATGATATGTGCTATATAAATAGTGCCTTGCCTTGCCTAGCCTTGTATTCAATGTGATACCTTGGCCCTGTGAATCGGTACATGCTGACACTTTGACATACCAGCACGGCGGATACAGTCCAGGCTGTAAATTCATTGTGACACACAGCAGTGAGAGGACGGAATGCGTGGTACTCTTGGGCCTTGGGACAGACACTAAAAGTGATATTAAACTTTAGTATAACCTTTGACTGTATAGGATCTTCTTATCTTACCATACTGGTTTGTTTTTGTACCTGCATTGGGTTCCGTTGTTTTCATATACATATTAACAGTGACAGTGATTGAAGGCTTTCCTGCTAACGTGGCAGTCAATCTATCTTACAGTGGTTTTCATCACCTCTACCAAGGATGTTAACGTGAGTTGCAATACAATGAAACCCAGCAGTGGTTGGGGGGGGAAATTATATACTGTATATAGTTTGATTCAATACGTCGGCCAAGAAAATAATATTTCATCTCGACCATCTGTGCGTAGAAGCTATGCAGTCAAGGGTTTTACTAACGTTTACTCCCCCCCCCCCCTCTCTCTCTGTCTATAATTCCTTTGCTCCCTGTTTGAGAAAGAGCAGAGGGTTTAGACAGTCCTGGCATTGGAGTGATAAAAGACACACATCACAAGATACACATCTGCAGTTCCATTGGTTCAGCTATAACTGAGTGTTGCACTGGTGTATTTTGAGCTCTCACCAAGAACCAAGTTCAAATAAAAAAGGCAAAGTGTAAAATGTAGTATTTTAAAACGTCTTTTTGGGTGAAAGTGAGTATTTCGCTATTTCAAGCCATGGAATCTCTCGGGTTGTGCGAAGCACAGGTTCACATAAACACACATGTAAGTGCCCCGTGCAGTGTTTCAATGTTGGGGTGGGGGTGGGGGTGGGGGACACATCTGTTCCCAGCTTCGCCACCTCTGCTCTGGCCGATAACCACACGCTACGCCTTTAAATGAACGAATACGCGTGCAGACACCCCGTTGCGACGCTGTTTGACCGTGTCACACGAAAATGCCACATTCTGTTATCTACGCAGTAAGGAAACGCACGGACATCACACAGCTGCCCTTATTCCGAGGACACACTGGCACACAACGGTGCCACTGTGGAGAGCATGGGAGAGTCCATAAGGGGATCTGTGCCACAGCGCTGCACATGGCAGAAGACACGCGCTGAACCGGCGAGGATCACTCTCGCCTGATTGGCCCAACCCGGGCCAGCCAAGCTCCCCCATGTCACGCTCTCTCTGTCACCGGGACAGCTGAACAGAGCGGCTAAGGTTCAGAGGAGCCCGGCCACGCCCGCGCGCGCCGCCTCACCCCGACACACCCAGAAATGTGAGGGGAAGCCGCATTATGACAGTGGGTGCTCAAGGGGGATTTTGGAGGGTTGTTAGATTAAACATAATGGTTTTTGTTGTCTTTCATACGAGGCCTTGTTGTTTTATGGAACATTCAGCAGACTGTACTATCTACCAGGAGCTAGGTTCAAACCCACACAGACTTTTGTCCAGTGGCTCTTAATACAATCACCTTAACCACTCAGCCGTCCAGGTCAGTGTACTGGGGTAGCAATGAGTTAACAATAACTCAATAATAATAAGTATTCTGTCCAAATATATCGGTTTGTCTGATTTCGCAGAGACTCGGTTTCATTTGGAATCATTTGAATAAAATAGCCAACTATATCTCAGAGGGTCTCATTTTCTTCATACAGTAGATACATCACAGAAACATGGACACTGTTTGCTTTCTTATTATTAAAATAGTATCTTGTGGTGGACACTATTACAATAGCAATACACTAGAAATGATTTGAATGTCAAAAACTGGGGAGGATATTTTTATATTTTACTTTCGCCTGTTTCTGGAATTACATTCCATTCATTTAATTTGTCTATTCATATAAAAATAGCTATTTTTACATTGGCTACACTATCTTCAGGCTAAATCAGGGCAGCGTGAGTTCTGCTAAAAATATTATTTTGGTCTGCATGGGGTTTCACGAAAGAAAGCTTCGGTGCTATTTTTAGTCTCATGTGGAATATAAAAATGTTGTAGGGATGCTTCAGGGTCACACAGTCTAATATAAAAGCCACAAACCAGTGAAACATACTTAATGACAAACATGTTGGCGCTATATGCATCTACCAGGAGTGTGGTTTGAACCCACACAGATTGGATTTCTAGACTAGCCTTAACTACTCTGCCCTGGTCAATGTACACAGGGTATAAAACTACACCATTACCATTAGGAATAGGTTCACCCTTAATTAAATAATGATATATGTACATTGACTACACTATCTTTACTGGGCTAAACCAGGGCAGGGTGACTCCTACATTATTGTGGTCAATTGAACATCTGTATGGGCTTTAAGCCAGGATGACACCGTGCTATTTTTAGTCTCTGTTGAATATACAAACCTTGCGAGGATGCTTTAGGGTCACGCTCAGTGTTTACGCATGTCTTCTATGGAAACCACATTGAGTGAAACCCATTTACCGACAAACACATTGATGACCATGCTGGTGAGGATAGTGTGCAGGCGTTTCCATATTAGTATATTTAATGTGTTCAGAAGTACAGCTCAAACATTTACATGTAGCTTACGTGTACAGGATCTAGAGGTAGCTTAATATATAAAGGCTAAAGGATAGTACTGTAACATATCTTTTTGTTGGTTTCTATGTATTTATTCAAATGTAGAATTTTATATTTGAATAATATATGTCTTCATCTGTCCCTTTTCAACATGTCACGTTATTTTCAGATGGCACAAAGAAGTTTGTGTGTTTCTTCCAAACAATTTACAGTAAACTATAGTGAACATTATCAGATTTAAAGCCCAATTTGAAATTGCAAGTAATGGAAACGCGTGAATTTCGAAAACAACTCTAAAAGTTTATACACTCGCATGAGGTGGTTTTTCAGACAATTCGATAAAGCAATATTTAGACAAATGGAAATGGAAACACATTTTTTGCATTTAAGTCACATGACATGACACAAAGAGTAACAAGAGTAACATGGACAGATGAGGAGACTGAAGTGTTTCTAACATTAATTGGAAGTTTTATATCCACAGTAACTCTGTGAAGTCATTGCGAACTATTATCTCCCAGAAATCCCGAAAAACCGCTGCCGGGTATTCGGGGCTTGCCTCTCCGTAACTGCGTGCATCATATGCTCTCGTTACCTTCTATTAAATACTACTACGGCGATTGCAGTGGTAGTATTTAATAAATTACTGTGCCAACACTTATAATATCTTGGAAGTTTGTTTAATTGAAATGACTATCGCGAAAAGAGGAAACCCAGCTTTAATTGCATAACATCACTCAATGGAAACACCGACCATTTGCAATTGTGTTTCGTCTACTTTATAAAAATATTGCTTCTATTCAGCGCAAAACTGCAATGGAAACCCGACTACCAACATATGACCTTTCTCTCAGCACAGTCCTGCCCTATTCCTCTTTTTCTTTCCTCCTGAACGTAACATTCATACATGAATGCGTTTCCATGGCCACAAGGCCTCAGGATTATCTGAGCCACGGCCCACCATGGTGTGATGTGTAGGAAAAAGCCCATAGGCGTGCGCAGATGCTCTTGTTCTGCTAGTGTAGCCTTGATGAGAGCCTTGTAGGCGAACACTGAGACGCCATGTCTACAATGAAGGGAAAAAAAGATTTTGTTGGCATTAATGCTTAAGGCCTGCCTTAATATAGCGCTCTGTTTATTAATGGGTTGGGTATTGTTGTGGGCTGTGGAATGACTTGAATGCAACAAAGAATTTGGGAAAATTCAGCCTCTGTTCCAAACAAGGCTAAAGACAGAACGTTTACATAAAGATTAAGTTTAATAAGACCAGTGTTTATTCCCGGGATGCTAATGACTTTGTGAGCTCTTCCTGGTTGGCATGGTGCGACCGGGCCTGGTTCTCGTCACGACTCCGGTCCCGAGCTTGGCATGAGAGTACAGGATCCGTCAAAACGCTTCAGCTTCACCCGTTGCCTCGACTTACATACCTGTCTGTCAAAGCAACGACTCATTGAGGTCAGCATAGCTGTCCCGCATGCTAATTGTGATGACTGAAGTGTATTTACTTTACACGTACGTCTGTTCCCACATAGCGTACGGTGCCGTAAGGTCAAACCTTTGCACAACCCAATTCATGTTTGCGTTTTATCCAGAGTAGGCATTTTAATTCCTTAGATGTTGTGCGTAGTTTGAGACAAACGTTTTGCTAGCGAGTTTGCCAGTGAAGGCCTTACCAGACATACTGTCATAGTTCTTTGACGAATAGCCAAATAGTTTAAATAAAACCGTACATTCCATAGCACAAGTGTACAATGTGAAATTTTGTATTTATAATTTTTTTCTTTTCCTAAATTCACATCCAAAAACCTTTGCACAGAAACCAAAACTATATTCTTCTTTCTGTGTTAAAATATGTATCAAACAGGATGTCAAACAGGATGTCAAACATGATGACAATCTGCGTTATAATCACAGACAATAAGAAGTATTAAATAAGGCATACTGTACAGTAAGTAATAATAATAACTGTGGTTAGAAACAATATATCAATATACAAGCATATAAAGCCTTACACACTGCACGTTCCTTCTAAAACTAGTCTGACTGACCTTTGGAAATAATGAGAGCCTTTTCTCTTTCTGTTGCTTGGTACATTATAATTATTCCATGTGTGACACTCTATAATGATCATTAGGTCAATGTTTACAATGGGCCCCTGTCACACGCACATAACTGTGCACGCTCTCTGCCTCTTCCCACTGCTGTGGAGCAATTGACAGTTAATTTGTGTTCTATTTATGTTGCAACGTCAGTCATTGTTTACCTGTTGCGTTTGTGCTTGTAGAGTGTTTGTTAAACCAGTATTAGTTTGTCTGTTGTCTTTTGCCTGTCTGTTGCTCCTATGGTCGCACATTGCCTCCCACACATATCGTTACAGCCCCTTGGCTCATTTTCAAAGGAGATCTTTATTCTATCTGTCTTCTCCATTCTATCTGTGCTCTCATCTCTCCGCAGCCTCCATGTTGGTTTGTGGCTACTGTAACACTCGCCATCTGCTGAATTTGCTGAATTGGGGATTAAATCTTGATGTTGTAAGCTCTCCATTAAATGACCCCCCATTGCTTTGTGTCACTATCTTATCTTATAGCATGGTAAAGCCAAACACTTGTCAAATCCATTAAGGGAAACTCAAAAAAGTATACGTTAAAACATACAATACATTCGGGCTCAAGAAAAAAAAGGAAAAAGACTTATTGGTCGAAGAATACCAAACTGGAAAATATATTACAAAGCTAAAAATGCAATGCAGGTCTTGCTGATATGCTATATGTATATACCTGTATACAGTATATGCTCTTGTATATGCATAATTGAGCTGTGTATGTTTTTAAACAGCAACCAAACACAGATAATTGTGATAACCTGATAGTCAGTGGTAGGCTGATAGATCCTTTATTCCACCTATGACGCCTTTCCGATATAGACAGTTATGAATCTGCATCAGTGACACAGCACAAATTAGAAAATACGCTAAAACCAGCCCAGAACGAACAATGCAGTCTATGCAGTCAACAGACAATGCAGAGGCCAAGGGCTATGGACCATCCTTATCAACTGTGATTGTCAGCCGGCCAGTACAGTCGAAAGGCGTTGATACTTTACACATACTCCTTAATAAACCTTCCTGTACTTACTGTCAACTAGTGAATCTTTGGTTTTGTGTAGCGGTTAGAAAACGTTTTGGATATAAATGTTTTTGTTCAAGAATGAACAAATCCAAGAAGAAATCCAATTTAATCCTAGAGATTTTAGTATTTCAAGTAAAATTCCAACATATTTTATCTGTTATCCTTCAGGTTCAGCTGTTTAATATTATGTTAAACACTTAATGCAAAGACAAGAACACCTATTGGAAAAGGCCTTGTGCTCTCTGTGTTTCTGTTCTTGGCAAGTTCATTTTCCAAGGACGATGATGCAGTTGAAATCCTTGCCTTGAGAAACCCCAACAGTAAGCACCAACCCCCTCTACAGAAAAGGTTTAGGACCAATGTGTAGACCCGTGTAGGGTCACCGTTTATCGCTTCGTCCAACCTAACCATGACATGACTGTCCGGTGTTGCCCTCTGTATGGCATTATAATGGATTCAGCCTAAACTTGGTGTCAACTCGATGTCCAACCATTGTTGTCTATTGTTGGCCCCTCTGGAATCTAGAGTCAGTAATCACCATAAAAAAAATTGATTCCCGGGGGGGTGCTGGCGAAGGAGAATGTCTTTGACAAGCCATGAATGCATGGAGAAAGACTTACTCCCTAGTTATTAAAGCATAATGGCTTGACAGGTCCTTGTCCCTTTGACTCTTATGGGCCAGTCACGGCCAGATAGAAATATGAATAATGCCATCCTGGGTTTGTTGATAAAAACAGGGTCATGGCTAGTGCCTGTCAGGACACTGAGACGAATTAGTGAGCTTTTCATCACATCTCTTCAAACAACAATTACTAAGTGATACATGATATTCTGTCCCGCACGTCAATGGTTGTGCTTTCTCGCATAAAAGCGTGAATATTAAAGGTATACTCCTCAATTTGAGTATGGAATCGCTACCTCGAGGTTCAAAAGCCCGTGCCCCTCCCAGACCTCAGTGCTGAGTGGCTGGCAAGCCTCTCTACCCCCCACCTACAAGTCTTGCACAGTAAGACACTCCCTTTTGTGGACAATATTGTGTTTTCAAACATAAGATGTGACCTGCGGTGAATATTTGGGGTGCTGTACCTTTAAGAAGTGGATATTTACCTTAATATTATAACATCTTGTCGGAGGATGTGCATATTTGTGCACCCATGTACATGATGGTGCATGTGAATGTCCGTGCAGGCGGCTCAGCCAAAAGCATCTGCTCAGAGTTCATTCACTGGGATGGCAGGGATGTCTCTGTGTATACAGAGTAAACAAATTCATCTGTGGCTGGCAGTGGCATTTGGCCTCTACATGTTCCCCTCCTGGCGGACTGTGTGTGTACGTACGCGTGCATGTCTATGTGTGTACAGCGCCGGAATGGGAAACGGCAACGTGGAACCCTTGGAAACCGACCGTTCCTTCTCCCAACATGGTTTAACAGAATAGAGCCATAATTCATTATAATGCTAATCAATTTCCGCAGGAACTCATGCGTGTTACAGACAGATTGACTCATTGTCGCACTCTAAATAGATGTCTGCAACTCATTGTGCTACTTTAAGTGCCAATTTCACGCTAGCTAATGGGCGGGATGTTAAACTAATCACTTGTTTGAAGTGCAAATGTCAGATTGGGAGCAAAGCTCTAACAAGGCATCTGTTAATGACTCATTAGTGTTGTTGTAGGTGGATTCAGGACCTATTCCTGTCAGATTGTTTTTATTTATTTAAAGCTATGTAACTTTGATCTCAAGGTCTGGTTAGTACTACTAAAATTGCTAAAGACCTCTACCAGGAGTGGGGTTTGAACCCACGCAGATATTCATCCATTGGAACTTAAGTCCAACGCCTTAACCACTCGGCCATCCTGGTGATGCTGATATGTGAAGAGATTGTATTAGGAGCAGGATAGACCCATGCTCAACATTATCTCAAGTGAGAGATTGGAGGTAAAACAACTTCTACAGGTAGGCTATACACTACATATGTAAATATTCTGCCTAAAACTGGTATAATCTTTGTAGTCTGTCAACAATGGCTTAAATAACATTGTCCTGGACCCCTGGTGGTCCATAGAAGCCACGTTGACAGCCAGTGGTGTTGAAGCACTGCTGGTGTCGTTTGATAAACTCAGCGCTGTGACAAAGCAGCAGGGGACAAGTGCATTTGGAAGGTCTCAGATCTGTTTTGGCCCCGAGCATCAAGCTTCACAATGCAACCAGACTTCTCTACTGTCAGTTGCATTAGAAGGCTCTCATCTCTCTCAGATCTCTCTCTCACTTTCTCAAGCTCCCTCGCCCTCTCTCTGCCCCTCTTTGTCTTGCCTATACGTTCCCAATTTTCTTACGCTCTTTGGTGGATAGGACGTTACTTACACAGCTATTGTTCTTAGTAAGCCATAAATCACCATTCTAATCAGCTCCTATATACCCCAGTCTTGAAAATACTCCACAGCACTGCAAATCAATTTCATAAATAATAATAATGCAGATGTGTGTATGCGTCCCAATCTGTGCGTACACCTGGAATCGACTGAACTGCTTGTGCCGGTGGTGAATATCTCCGGTCTACTGCTTGTTAGCAGTGGATTTCACATCAGCAGTCCCAAATCCCTTATGGGATGCCACCAGTGTGAGACGGTATAGAGATCCGATCTGGTCATGGTTGTTAGAAGCAAAGGGAATGTGTATTTCCTAGCAAGGATGGGGTATTTTTTCACAAAGCTCTTAGCAGTGAACACGGAACTCAACATAATCCATATAGTCAGGGGGTACTTGCGGCAGTACTGTGATACTGCTAGGCTAAGAATGCACGCTGACCCTTTCACGTCGACTTTAAGTGAAACTATTCTGTACAAAAACAACACACCAAACCTTGGTTTGGGGTACCCATGCCTAAAATAATTTCAAGATCAATACTAATGGATTCACTACAGCACTTTCACAGAAGCTCTTCAATGTTAGCTTCACCCAGAGTCAAACTCTAGACCTCTTGTTCTGCAAACTACTTTTTTTGCCACTGAGCTACACGCCCTGTTGAGTGGCCAGTGTCCGTACTGTCAGAAGAACCGCTTACAAATGAGATGTCTCTGTGATTTTCATTTTTATTGTTTATTTTGTAAAAGCAAAACGCACATTAAGAATACTTTTTATTATACAAAAATGAGTTCAGAACAAGTCACTTGATTGGGTGAGAGGGCTGATATTTACCCATGTGTGCCGATACAGCTGATACAAAATCCTTGCTTGGTTCATACACGGTGACTGTAAATGAACAGCCTACTGTGAGATGTTTTATTTAAAGGGAAGTATTAGACTATGAGCATAGCAATTGAACATAATAAAGTTGCAATGAGAGGCATTCAGGGTCACATACTGTACCTAAAGGCTGTAAGCTCTCCTGTAACAGGAATGTTCACTGCAATTGTTTCACGCTGTTTTCCATGACCGATCGAAAGGTGACAGTCAACCGACTTAGGTTTGCACAAATGTGCAGATCAATGTGTATAGTACATATACGTATAGTATAGCTAGATAGCCTGTCGTTGGGAAATGTTCTATGTATTGGTTGGCAACACGTCTGTTAAAGAATCCTGAAGGATTACGTTTATGAAAGCATAGGGGGCACCCATATTTGATCTGCAATCAAATGCTCTGCCACTGAACTATATCCACTTAACTTTTGGCAATGTGTTTGTATTGTAAGTGGGCCATAATGTCACAATTGCACATACAGTAAAGCACATTTTGGAATTTCGTTGATATGGCCTGAAAATCAATAATAATTGATTAAACACAGCACTTTCATATTGCAGCTCTGTTTTGTAACGAAGGGCAGTTGAAATGGGGCCCTCGGTTAAGTGCCACTGAGATGCACTCCCGTTGGTTTGCTGTGGTTCTGAATGACTGCAATTACGCCACAGATGAACGTTATTAACATCACTGAAAGATACTATATGACAGCAGACTATACCGCATGCCAAATTTGAATAATTGAACTCTGTACTTAAACATAGGGGGCACCCAGATTTGAACTAGGGACCTCTTGATCTGCAGTCAAATGCTCTGCCACTGAGCTACACCCCCTCGTTTGTACGCAGTTCAGCAATTTTTTGTCTTTATTCCAAAATTGACATTACATAGATTTTAGGATACTGTATGTAAGTACTATTAAAGAAAGGGGGTGCCCAGATTTGAACTAGGGACTGCAGTCAAATGCTCTGCCACTGAGCTACAACCCCATTCCACTGTTGCTATGCAGGTAATGGTGAATTGGAACTCCTTTCCTGTGGCCAAAACAAGAGGGTGCCCAGATTTGAACTAGGGACCTCTGGATCTGCAGTCAAATGCTCTGCCACTGAGCTACACCCCCATTGGGTGTGAGAGCACATCTTAGAGTGCTACTGCGACTGGGTCATAATGGCATAACTGCAAATAGAGGCGTTTCATGGACACAGCCACAAATTAAAACCAAAACCACCGATGGTGTCAACGTTTGCTGCCTACTTTTGTTGTAGAATTCATTGGTTCCTACAAGACAAAAACATAGATATTCCACAGCTGTACACAACCAAGCTAAGCTAGGAAGATAGCATTACTGTCGGCACTAGACCAGCTTGTGACCAGCTTAGCGTGGACATTGCCTTAGTGATAAAGGGCTTGGCAAAATTGATACGCATTTTAATCTGAACATCATAGCGATAATATAGTTAATGGCTCAACCAGATTTACCACGTGTGCGTATATCTTCGGTTGGGCCGTCAGGACGGTAGCCTGTGTGTGTATGGTCAGTAGTACGGTTGATGCTTTGCTTGTGTGGATTTTAAAAACACTGCTGCGTATGCAGTGTGTGTGTACGGAGAGGGTGTGCATGTGTGTCCTCACTTGTGTGGGGATGAGGGGGATGGGGAGGGGGAGGGGGAGGGGGAGGGGATGGGGGAGGGGGAGCGGATCGG
>JAODLI010038395.1:0-18299 GCA_027575585.1 Percopsis omiscomaycus | reverse complement strand
TAGCAGCATGTAACCCCTACCTGCTCCATGTAATAGCAGCATGTAACCCCTACCTGCTCCATGTAATAGCAGCATGTGATTGTAAGTCGCTTTGGATAAATTGTAACAGACTACCCCCCCACCCCCCCACCCACTTGGGGCAAGTTACTTCCAACTAGCAACCTTTGCTAGCCTTTTTGATAGCGCTTCCTCTTTGCAGCTCACTATTGACTGCAATAAGACATGCCTGAAATGAACCATACATTCAAAGAAGTAAAGTCTCTTGTCACGACAACCAACCAATATAAACCCAACTCTTCTTCCCCCCCCCCCCCTCTCTCCCCTTTACAGGCAGTATCTGATGAGGAACCCCTGCCCCACCCTGCCCTTTCACCACCAGGTGCCCCCTCCCCACTCGGACTCTGTGGAGTTCTACCAGAGACTGTCCACGGAGACCCTCTTCTTCATCTTTTACTACCTGGAGGTAGGCCTTTTGATGGACGTGCACGTGTGGGCAAACACACGGGGCACAATGGTAGACGGTCTCGGGACCCCTTTGAGGGTGTCCCAAGAGGCTTGTAAGGGGGCATAAAGATGATTTCAATTTGTTTTTTTTTAAATAAGTGTTATTTATTATTATTATTATTATTATTATTATTATTATTATTATAATGTATTACTTGTTTTATTGTCTTGAATAATAATAAGAAGAACCATGCTGGGTTATGTGTCAGATGTGGGGTGGGGGGGGAAACATCACATTTGCCTGGCTTAACCCCCCCCCCCATCCACCCCCCCTCCCTAGGGCACTAAGGCCCAGTACCTTGCTGCCAAGGCCCTGAAGAAGCAGTCGTGGAGGTTTCACACTAAGTACATGATGTGGTTCCAGAGGCACGAGGAACCCAAAACCATCACAGATGAGTTTGAGCAGGTCAGCGCGTCTTTGTCAATCCCTTATCCAGAGAGAAAAGACGCGTTCTGTGTTAAAGCTCCTAAGTTAACTTGGTTCAGAAAAGCCGGGTTCAGAAAAGCCATGCATTAAAGCCATGTTGAACCTTCGTTCAACCGTTGACTCCGTAGCCTTCCTCACCGTAATAACGGTCCACGTGCTGATATTTAGGGTGGCTTTCCATTTTTAATCCCAAATGGAAATCGTCTTATTTAACTCGAATGCATGCATGCTGGTAGAGATAATCTTTGTAGAAGAATCAGATCAGTTTTTGAGAAACAGTGGAAGTCTCGAGGAGCTTCCGGTTCACCGTGTAAGGTATTTTTCACTCAAAATCGTCAGTGTGAGGTCAATGAATGGTAGTAGCACGCGTTAACACTGAAACACACCAGCTCTACACGAAAGTAAAGAACTTTAGGAAACTCCTTTTTTAGCGCGTATGTGTGTGTAGTAAATATATAGATGGATAATCTATTGGTCTGGGTGTTGGACTCCCAGACAGAAGGTTGTGGGTTCGAGCCCTAGACTTGGCCTACCTGTAAGCATCCTTGAGCAAGAGGCCTAACCCCTACCTGCTCCATGTAATAGCACCATGTGATTGTAAGTCGCTGTGGATAAAAGCGTCTGCTAAATGACCTTTTATTGTAAATATTAGTGTTTGGAAGTGTTGGGATCAGCCGTGAACCGGGCAGCTGCTATCATTTGCAGCCATGCTAGGGCTTGATTCCCAGAGGGACGCAGCATGAGAACAGTCTCCTGCCTGTCGACCAGTCCTGTCTGTTGACATTCCTCTGACCGCCGCCCGTCCTTTAAAAAAAAAAGTCATTTTCTTTTTGCCCTGCCCCCCTCCCCCTCCCCCTCCCAGGGAACATACATTTACTTTGACTACGAGAAATGGGGCCAGCGGAAGAAGGAAGGATTCACATTCGAGTACAGGTACCTAGAAGACCGGGACCTCCAGTGACCCGCAGACGGGAACAAACACAGGACAGACGCAGGACGGACAAACACCCCCCGACAGGCGGCATGGAGGCGGAAATGTGAGAGAGAGGGGGAGGGAGGGAGCGAGAGACGGCTGGACAGAGCAATGAGGTGGACTAACTGTTGACATTCCTGGATTTGACCTCGGCGTAATGGGGGAAGGGAAACCAGCGTCCAAAGGGTGTCTGGGGGGGAGGGCAAGGCTCCCAAGACTGACATTGGAAGCCCCTCCCCCTGTTGGCACTGAAAAGCCCGGCCAGCACTTCTGCTTTCCCCTCATCTCGTCTTTCCCATCTCTCTCTTTTCATCAGGCCTGTTTTTCATTTTAGGTTGAAGCTTTTCTTGTCACCCGCGTCTATTTGGCACATCATCAAACCATTACACAGTACCCACACGATTACGCTCTTCTGTTTCTCCAGTTGTGTTCGCTTTAAAGATCAATGCACTTCCCTGTTATTTCCTTTCCCCTCCCCCGAACCAAAGATTATTGGTTGCCATACCATTGATAACCCCCCCCCCCTCCTTTCCCCTTCCCCTTTTTTCTACCTGGCTAATGCAACGATGACTAGCAGCCTAGCTAGAAGACTAGCAACATCTTTCTGAGGTCTGGTTGTGATCAGGGCGAGGCTGCAGGAACACAATATGAAATCCATTTAGATGAACTACCACCGGCTCCGGCAGGCAACGGCCAGCTGGTGAAACAGCGGCGGGCCTCCCGCTGAGTTTTGGATGAACTTCTCATAGGACAAGTTGCCTTAGAAACTGAAACTGCTATCCCGCCATAGTCGGAGAGGGGGCAGTGTTAACACCAGCCGACTGGAAGTAAATGACAGCGGTGGCTGGTGTGTGAGACGCGTTAGCATAGAACCAGTTTTCTCGTAGAAGTCCTGTGCTTTATAGCACCGATGGTGACTGAACGTTAGACAGACATTCTTAGTTCTTATCCATCCAAGGAACGTTCCCACCTGCCGCTTCGATGTTTAGCCATTTTATTAAGAGATTAAAATGACACCTAAAAAGCAGTATGTACCTCAGTATTAAATACGTTTTGATGTTTGGCAAACTGACACTATTGTCTGTAGCTAAATATTCCTGTCTTGGTATGTAGACACCGCACTGTTTTTATAGTATTTAATAAGTAATACGTTGATCAGGGCTGATTTTTACAAATTAGGCAAATTGCGCCAGATGAGTTATGAGTTATTTTGATTTCACTTTTTAAAAATATTTTTTCCCATATAAACTTATTTTGACCTTCCAATTTCTTTGTTAGCTCACCCTCGCCATGCTAAATACAACCGACCAAGCCACACCAGCCAGCAATGCTGCCCCCTCTGGCTCTCTGGGGAAATGTTTACATGCCGAGGGAGCTTGACCAAGCCGACCGGGTCCACAACAAACGCATACTGCCCAGCTATTGTTTTGTACAAGTCGTGTTTTTAGCTTTTTGTCGTCTCTACCCCAACCCCCTACCCACACACCGCTTCTCTCGGTCAGCCAGCCAGCCTGCCTGCCAGCCTGCCCGCTTCTCTATACGCCAGGTAGAAATTTCCTTTGTTCTCAGGAAGTGTTTCATAGACCATCTTGCAAGGAAATGTACCCGCCAGCACCTGTTGCCACTGGCAGCAAAGGAACAGACCACATTTACACCGAATTGACTTTTGTTGTTTTTCATTTTGAAACCCCGGTAAGCTATTCTCGCTAAATCAAACAGCTGCCCAATCATTTCATAGAAGACCTTCTTTTTTTTTTATTATCCTCCAATGTTTGGAGTTGCACCTGGAAGACAGACCATCTTTATATTTTGTATTTGTTGTATTAATCATTAGTGGATTTTATTTTCTCTCTTCAGAGATGGGGGGGTGGGGGAATCATTTTAATCCAGAGGAAAATGAGAGACCCAGTGTATTTTCTTTTCTATTTCTTTTTCTTTTTAAAGCAGACATTTATCTCATTGGGGGCCGTGGTGTGTTTTTACAGACTGACAGACCAGACAGACAGACGGACGAGATGGACACTGACACTTGACTATCAGTCCTGCTTTTTAATGTTTTGTTTAAACGTACTTGGCTAGCGGACACAAAGAACGGTCATTCTGAGAGCCAAAATGTGAATCTCTCCCCCCCCCCACAATCCCACCCACCCCCAAAGTGTTGTATAGACTCTCATTTTCCAACCTCCCTTTTTTTCTTTCTTTTTTTTGTCTTTGTTGTCGTGAGACGGCATGGAAAAATGACACTTTTAAAGTGAAGCTGAGATGAAAACACAAAGTAAATAATGACATAACGCAAATAAAGGATTGTAAAATATTAATAAAATAATTACTTTTCAGAAAACCTGTGCTTCTGTCGTCATCGTCTTTCGCGGTCATCCAGCTTGACATCCAGATGGATGACCGCGGGAATGACAATCCATCTTATTTGGGAATGACATCCATCTTATGTGTGTAACCCCTCATCACTGACTGAAGTCTCAGAGAGTTCCGATGGGAGACCCCTCACCTGGAGAAAGAGACCGTAGCCCAATCTATTGAAGAGCACAATGAGCTATAAATGCTACAAGCAGAAAGGAGTAAGAAATATGAAACTGCACCCGGACTGATGCCTCAAGTGCTTCATAAACTTTATGATATAGTACATGGACGCGTTAAAGAACAGTAGGGATAGGAAGAGCGAGAATATTTTTATTTAAATAAACATAGAAACGAGTGTTAGAAACGAGTTACTCTGAAATTGTAATCTTTTGCTTTTAATGTTGGGGGGGAAATATATCTCGAACAAATTTGACCGTGCATAGTTTATGCTTCCATATATTTCCAAGAAAGGCCGGAGCATTCACCGGGCATTCCCCAAGTTCCCTCTGTGTTTAGGAAGCAGTCCTACGCGGCTTGTAAACAAGACGCAAATGCGTGTAAATCCAACGGTACACAAGCCCGGCTGCCGTGGCGACCCAGCAGTTGCTGTATCCGACAGGCTGTCTCAGCAAGCCTCACCGCCTCTGTCCCATCCGACTGGAGAAATGACATGAATATTACATAAAAGCCTGGTGCGAACGGTCCGCGCACCTTTTTGTGTGTGCGTGAACGTGCTAGGCCTTATTCTATGGAACAATTAACCTTTTTTTATGGGTCTACCTTTCATGGGTCTGTTCAGAAGCAGAGTTGTGCTGATGGAGGCTTTGGGTGCATGCCTGATTTGGCATTAGCATGCGCTTTACTGTTGTCAGGACACAGGGAGGGCTATGGCACTTAAATCGGTATTTAGTGGGTTGAATAGGTGCTTTAAATGCTAGGTTGCTTAAGCTGTCAAAGGCTGAGCGCGTGTTTACCCATATGGAAAAATTAAATGTTAGTTATTATATGTAACCATTATTCATATTTTATATGAACATGCTTCTTACATTAAAATGGCCCCGTGTATTTTATACATCATCTTATGTTTTGCATATGCTAGTTATTAGTTGGTACCATGTGCTAAAGACATAGGCATGTTTTTATATAAATACATACATACACATGCGTGCACACACGTCATGTGTGCAAAACATGGCTATATTAAACTAGAAAATGCCAAACATAGTATAGTGGTGTATGAAAACACACGCCTGTTCATAAAGTTGAAGTTCACGAACAATGTTGTCCGTCCTTAACCTGGGTAGGATCCTTTGGATGGAAGGACACGTCAAATGTAACGCCACCGTCGAGGCTGTCCAGGCTTTTAGGTTCCACATGAACGCCGGCACCGTCTTCTCAACCGGACCGAGAGCAGGGAGACGAGGGCCACCGCGTGACAGAAACGACACCACAAGGCTTGCACTCCCTTGAAGTCAGTTGGGCCGCAGTCATGTGACCTCTCAAGGGACCGATGAGGGATCGATGAAGGTTAATGGTGGAAGTGAACGCGGGAAACGGATGTGGCCTCAGCATGGAGTAGATGCATGTTCAGCACATAGCTCTGTATAGTCGAATGGCTAGTCCCCCCTCCCCCCCCCCCCCCCCGTGTAATAGTTATTGTTTATGACATGCATGCATACCTTCCCCCTTAAGGCTTTATGAGCAGTCAGCCGGAGATATTGGTTTCCGTGGTTACCTGCAGTGATGGCACCGCTGGTAACACGGTGTCACGCAGTGTAATTTTTACTTCGGCCAGTCTGTAGGTCCAGGTTCGTAGCGTGGAAGCTAATGCAGGTTGAATGAGATTAGCATCTTTGGCCCAGTGTTGTCATCTTTTTTCATACTTGGTTACCGCTGCCTGCTCATATGGGTGTGAGAACATTGGAGGAGGGTTAACCTCAATTCTTAGCTGGGAGGAAGTTTACCAAGGCAAGTAACGGGAATCCTGCCTGCCTGTCGGTCTAGTGCTTTGTGTAGAAAGTACACCCCTAAATCACAAAGGAATAGACTTTTTATTAAATAAAAATCTTTGTTAAAGTTCACCCTAAGTAGGAAAACATTGAATGAATGATACTCATATCAGCCTGGTGTTTCTTCTGGTCCTCTCAATCACAAATAGCATAATGTGCCATTAACAGTACAAACTAGTCCCATAACTGCTATGGCAGAATCATTAGATATGATGGCATGTTATCAGGTGAAGTTACGGGGTTTTTTT
Organism: Percopsis omiscomaycus; assembly: GCA_027575585.1. NCBI lineage: Eukaryota > Metazoa > Chordata > Actinopteri > Percopsiformes > Percopsidae > Percopsis > Percopsis omiscomaycus. Next base: position 11,780 of record JAODLI010038395.1, on the reverse strand, counting down.
TCACTCCATTTTATCTATTTATGAAAAGGTTACAGACAAGTGACTCCAACCCTTTTCTCGGGATCATTTCATCCACCCAGCCGCCTGTCTCTAGCCCCTTTTTGAAAGAGTTCACTTATTTCACCTCCGTGTGCCAGCCGGGCGCATGTTTACTTCACCTCATGTAAACCCCACCGGCCCCATATGGTGCCGTTCTGCCGGGCAGGAGGATGGATGGATGGATGGATGGATGGATGGATGGATGGATGGCTGGTTCAGTGCCCATGCCATCGTGGCATGACTTAGCCCGGGTCACGCCTGGCCTTGTGGCCGACAGATGTTCTGTGTGTGTGTGTGTGTGAGAGAGAGGTGCTGTGAGACTTTAAAAGACCCTTGAGCTCAGAGTGTGATGTTTATGAGAAGTGTGTGTGCTTGGGCACGCTTTTTCTGGGCCTGTGTGTTTGTGTGAATGTAGCGTGTGAAGGCATCTGCATCTGCTGACCGTTTAGTTTACAACGTATTTGATTTGTATCGGTTATTCGTTTTTGACATATCAATGAACGTAATTGTTTGCGTATTTTATGTTAATGTACACTCAGTGGGGGGGGGTTTGCGCAGTTTCGCTCAATCCGATTAAATCACGATTGAGAGTGTCACATTTCGGCTCAGTACCAATTAAATATACTGCGGGTAAGATTGCTCACGTGATTCTCTATAGATGCTACAGTGCATTACACACGTTACAAACCTTACATACGACACATGTGCATTACTCAAATATTTAAAGGAACTCGTCCACTGGAATTTAAAGTATATAATGCAGTTTGGGCATGTAAATGTGTTTACATGTGTTCTGTGCGTGCGTCGGTGTGCTGCGTGCGGGGATCCATGTACATTTTGTGTTAGCTCGTGTATGTGCCTGGATATGCACGTATATATATGTGTGTGTGTGTGACGCACTCTTCCCCTGGCCAGAGGACACTTTGAGTCATCCCTGTTTGTTGACTTACAGAGGTCTGGCAGGTCCACCCCTGAGTACAGCGCTGCACAGACTATACCGTGACACACACACACACACGCCTCAGAGGAAGTGATGTAGACCCTGAACGAGAAGAACAAGAGGAAGGAAAATGAGAGGAATGGCTCTCTCCACCTCTGTACACACGCAACAAGGCAACGTCATTCATTACACAACCGTGGCTAGCAGTCTGGGATGAGCTGCATTTACATTAATTCATTACACAACGGTTTAGTTTTAAGGCCAAGTCAATATGTTTTGGCGAAAAGAATTCCTGCCGCTTAAAATTAAAAGCGCAAGAGGCGCAAATGGTTACTCTCTTTTAAGGAGAGGGAGAGCTTATTTTTTGCAATAACTGGTTCACGATAACATATGTGTCCAATATCATGGAAGCAGTCGTCTCCATTGGGTGACGACACGTCAACGCTTTTACAACCCTAACTTGCCTTGTAAAGCGACACAAATTTGGGCCATCGCTATCCTGTGTATCGACCGTTTTAAGAGCATATGTTTCTTTTCTTATTTTTTTTAATATAAACCTGCCTCTCGGGCTGAAGATCCCAGCGGTCAACTGGCCCCCAGCTTTGCTTTGACCTACATTCGCCTGCTGTGACATTCATTGGTTCATACGCGTTACTGGAGCAGTGGGCAGAAGTCAACATGGGGGTGTTACACCATGAAGAATGCTGTGTGACTTTACCACCCCAACAACCCCGCTAGTGCACACACACGCACGCACGCACACACACACACACACACCAGGCACTTTGAGGCGCTCACAGAAAAACCCATGGGCATCTTTGTTGAAAGAGAAACGCTGTTTATTTATTTTTTCGTCTATTTATTTATTCCATTTTTGTTGTGTTGTATGGCGTCTCCTCGTTTACAGATTTGACAGAAATGAGGTCAAAGTGCATGCATCTTTGCTTTGAGCATGTCTCAAGAGCATCGTGGAGGGCGGGGCCGATTCAGCACTCAGTAAGTCAATATCAAATGGATCGGATGCAACACAATAATGTTGCTTCAGGAGGGGGAATAGTTTCTGAATCATTTTTGGCTCCATTCAAGAAAATCCTCCCAACGTCTCTTAGCATCTGTTTTTGAAAATGACAGTTAATGATTTGATTGAAAACTATTGCCACCGCCTCTATGACCGATGTGCGGAGAGCTTAGCAAATCATAGTTAAATCATGGTTCTCTTACCAGGCTACTCAAACCTGTAGGTGAATTGGCTTTTAAAATGATACAACTCCTTTAGCTGTCCACAAGGTACAGGAATATAGATTTGTATGGCTCATTTGGGCGAAATGACTGATTTCACTTCCTGTTTCCCTGCAGAGTTTTCTCTCATCGCGGCCCTACACTGAAAAGTTGTATGGAACAATATAAATTCACTTGTTTCCAATGCATGAAAGGATGTTTTTTTGCTACTGTGGAGAAAACAGCTTCAAACTTGTTTCATATAATTTAGGAATTTTCTCAAAACCGACACAATTAAATGAAAAACAAAATTTTAAAGACTCAATTGCTATTTTAAGATGGCTATTTTTTCGTAAGGTCAGACAGGATGACCTAAATTTCTGCTAACTGTGGTAATGCGTCTTCAGCATTTGACATTTCCGATTGCCTTCAGGACTGCAGAGTCACTCCTAATCTATTGTGGGATGAAAACCACTGCAACTTTAATCTCAACTCTCCTGTTCCCTCCACATGAAATATCTGTTTTTTAGAAATTAATTTAATCACAACTTGTTTGGATTCTCAAAGTGAGTTGGAAAACGTAACACCAGTTTTGGCCTGGGAGTCTGACCCTGGGAACTTGGCTGGTATTCGTATGTGGTAGCCTCTATGGGGTTAAAGGTGTATTCTGTAGCTGCACTCTATATGAAAGCATCACCACAAATAGGCTTACCTAAAATGTTGAACATATCTGCAACAGAAGGTATGTAAAACAGAGATCACGCATGTAGTGGTATCCGGCAATTATTTTGTGTTCATTGAGTATTGAAAGCATACTGGTTTCACCATATGCACGTGTGATATAGTTTCCACCAACAGTGATCTTGCACTAAGCCCTCTGAAGGCTCTAAACAGCCTTATAGGTACATTACAGGGATCAGTGGACCACAGGCTGAATCCCAGACGGTAGCAAATCTCTGAAACCGATCTTCTCTCCTCAGTGTAGTTGCGACATTGTCTTGTTCGGGTTAGGCCTACGTATTCATTCATTTCAGATCATCGTTGAAAATGGATTCCCCCCCTACTTTTTTGAGAAATAGATGGAAATGATTTGAACAATCCCCCCACTTGATTCTGCTTATGGGTTTTAAAGAATGTCAGCTACCCTAGCCTAGACACAGAGGTCTACGCCACATTTGCACATGTGATTTATCTTGCTGCTGGATATTGACCTGGCCATTGATTGTGCGTTTAAGTAACGCATCAATCTATCGATATTCCAAGGCTCTCATTATCAGAACCCACCGCTGGGAAGACCGGGGGCCCGGGGGGCAGCAGCTAGCGGACGGACCTGTGCCAGCTCCTGTGGCTAGCTAGGAAGCGGGGAAGAGGCCGACGGGGGAACCATCTGTGCTCCCACCGGACTGCCTGCGGCTCCACAGCGTGGTTCCGATCTGGAGTACTACCAGTGTAGCCTACCCACTCCTGCAGCGCCCCTGCGCCCATCTCCGAGACATTCACTGCCCCTGTAACATGGGAGACCAGCCGCTTAAACTACAAATCTACGCAGAATCAGTTGTGGATGAGAGCATATAACGATTTTCTCGAGGCGCCCGATAGCTTGTGTCTTGGACTGAACCGTTCCACAACGTTGTTGTTCAAGTGTTTGAATCGTTCTCTCTTTATGCGGACCGTCTGCATTAGCAGATGTTAAGGCAAACGGGGGATCGGCAGGGAAGGTACCCTCCGGTGTGTCATCCCGGGAAATAACAGTTGCGCTCATATCTGAGGCACTAAATAATTTCACAGACACGGCCTCCCCAAACACAACCTGGCCGCTGAATCGTAGAGCGTACAGCACTCAGTCATCGCCGACAACGATTGTGTGCGTTTTTTATTTGAGGCGGAGAGGATCTGTTTTGCTGCCATCAATTTGTACATGCACGTAATTGCTAAACTTACATCTGATGTGCGTATCGTAGCATGTAGGCTACCTCTTGACCACACAAGCAGGCCAGTCGTGCTTTATATGCGAGTAGTCTGTTGCCACTTGGTTTCATGGCCTGATTAACAAATTCAGGTGATATATTATATTGAGTATTAAATGTATTTTAACAACATGCAAGTTCCTGTGATCCTAAAGGTCCACTAAGTGATATTTTAGACATAAATAAAGTAGTTTTGTAGCTACAGAATGTGCCATTTAACATAGTCTCTGCATAGCCCGTGTAGCGGAGGTTGTCATGTTTACGGGCACAGCTGCATCTACCCCACTAGGTGTCACTATACAGTCCACAAAGCACTCTTTATTGGGGGGGGGGGGGGGGTACTGCTTATTGGACCTTTTAGAGTCCATATACGTCCATATACTGTAGGAGCGGTTGTTATGGCCAGCACCTTCTGTCGAGCTATAACCAGGTAAATGCATGTCGAGGGTATTTTTTATTAACTAAGGGTTTAAGCATAAAACGACCATCTGGTAATGCCTTATTCTGCTAATCCAGTGAATGAAATGGCCTATGATATGCCTATGATATGCCTCACAGGGGCCGCCGGTGAGACTGCCCAAATTCTGTCAAACTATCCTGGCCACTAATTCAGTGTGCCATGGTGTAAATGGTGGGCCTGTAGCCAAATCTCTAGGTCATCACAAAGGCAACACAGTCCTCAGTATGAGTCTGGAGTTCCAGACTAGTGGTTAAAACCAGCGTTACATAAATGCTGTTGTTTTGGTCTGGAACACAGAGAGTACACACACACACACACACACACACACACACACCCCAGAGTAGTGAGTGGCTCACATTCCTCTCTACTACTCTCCCTACGGCACTCTTAGGCTGAGCCTATTCTCAACCCCTCCCCATACAAAACAGAACATTAACAAGGAGCTGGAGAAGGGTTCTTGGGGAGCTATAAGGGAATCGTTTAAATTACGATTGTCAGAGGGGGCAATTGGGCTAAATCTCTTTAGCCTGATATCCTGGTCAAGGCCTATCAATGTGGAACTAGACTGTTTAGAATCTAATAATCAAATCAACGGTTGGTTGTTAAACTTTCCCCGACTATTGACTTCCCACTAGAGGTTCGCGCTGCTCGTTGAATGCCTAATGAGTCTGCATGGAGCATCACAGCAACACAGTAGCCTAATCACTTCATGCCTATTTTTTCTCATTGTACGGTCGAATATGGGAGTGTTAAATGCTGAGGAGGCCAAGAAACGAGAACAAGCATCTGCTAATTCTCGACAAATTCCCCAATTCACGCTGAACACGCGAGGCCACAATTGCCAAGGAAACCGATGACAGCGCATTATCACTTGCGTCCGTGCCTATATTAGTGCCCATTGACCGGCTACGAGACCGTTGAATCATTGATGCGATACATCATCTGTTGTGTTTGCACCAAGGCTATGAGATCTACACAGGCTTTGAGCAGATCAACACGCTGAGCTCCAGGCCGACCTCCTAATATCAATCTCAGTACGCGTTTACCGCGCGCTCGTACCGCCATATGGTTCGTCTCGTTTGGCTTTCTCCGCGTAACGGCAATTGCGAAGGAAAGAAGGGGACTGTTGCGTTTGAATCGTCTCGACGATTGGTTGATCGTTTCCAGCACTTGACAAATGCAAACGTGGGCAAGTACGGCATTGGCCAATCAATGACATGGACGCGGAGCATAGCGGACCTGGTTGAGAGCTATCGTTTTTTTTTGTTTTTTTTAAAGAACATCACCGCCGAGGAGGCTCCGAGCATCAAACAGGGAGCGCGCTGACGCCAGTGTATATCGCCAGATAATAGGAATATTATAGGCTAGTACGTTATAATCTAAAAATATTTTTTAAATGCGTCCTTGTCTACGCGTCACTTGCTTTTTGTACCGGAGAGCAACACTGTTTATACGGAGAGCACGTCAAGCTCTTCCCCAACTGGAATTACAATGAAAAATGTAGGTGACACATTTTTTTTAAATCTATGAATCAGAGAACGAACGAACCAACCAACGATAACGCAGACGACAACAAGGTAAGGCAGATTTCTATCATTGACAACATTTTTGAGATGGCGAAAATGGACACCTTTTTATAACTTCAAAGATATTGGAGGTGTCAAAAGGAGAGAGAGAGAGAGAGAGAGAGAGAGAGAGAGAGAGAAAAACGGGCCTGCCAGTGTCGTAGTTGACATCATATCATCAATTGTTCACCCAACGGTTTTGATTTGGAGGTTAACGTCAACTTCAAAGGCGTCAGTCATTATTCGAATATAAAGGCACCTTTTGCGTCATGATGGGGACGCTGGATGCGGTGCACTGCAATGCCTGCGCTTTATTTGCTCGGCGAGACACCATTTCTGACCGCGCGTTATCCAGAGCATATGTTTTAACCCACTGCCGATCACTTAAGTGTTAGGCTGTTTTCCTTCGTCTTCTCAAAATGGAAATGGTGACGGTTGTAAAAAGGATCAACGTCTTGCCACTGTTCTCCGCTCCCGAGCCCGTGTTTGCGCGCGGGCAGAGGCTTCCTTCATTTTGTCGGCGTTGTGCTGCAGTGTTGCCAAACGACACGCGCGCTGCGTAAGAAAACACACTTCAAGCGGACAGGTTTCTCCCATAACTGGCCCGTCGGCTACCATATTATAACGCCTTGGGATAATGATACACACGCTCCCATTTTATCTCACTGCGATGCCCCGCATCGTGCACCAACCCCCCCCCTCAACGTGCTGTCACCTAGCAGCAACCGAATGGAATTGTTTGCCCGTGCGTGTGCGCGCGTGTTGGCGAAAGACGTAGTGAAAGCGCGTGCGTCAATGTATTGAAGGCTATGTCATTTTTCCGTAGGCCTATAGTGCATGTAAGCCTGAACTCGACTGTTGCATCCACTCACAGGCACGCGCACAAGCGCACACACGAGGACCATGTATCGCTCCAGCGTGAGCATGTTTCCCTCATGAATGCAAATGCAGAAACACTGCAAGCCAAACGTGGTCCTGGGCCCCCCACCCTCTCCCCCAAGCTTACCTAACATAGTATGTGTGCGTGTAGCCTACACATTGTGTTGCTTGTGGCTGTAAGAGCTTCAGGTTTTCATTAATCTCGGTGTGCAAATGGCATTGGGAACGATCTTATTCCACTCTGAGGACCTTGTGTGAAATGGTTTCACTGGGGCTGAGGCACAAAACCTCAGCCCCTGTCCTGAAATGTCCTCAGGCGAGACACTAAACCGTATGAAAGGGACACCCCACACCCGCTCGCCCGTTCCAAGCCGCCCAGTATAAAGAGTGCAGCGCCACAATCACGGAAATCAATTGCATGTGATCACTGATTAGGTTTCATAATGTCACTTTCAACCGCCCATTAACGGCTGATCGTCCTTCGCAGACATTATTACATCAGCCATGCTTCACCCTGGTCCCAGTTAGCTAGGGGTGCGACTCCGTCGGTGCTGTACGTTTAGAAACGGTAATATTCCGGCAGCTGGGGTGTCAAAAAAATACTGTGAAATAAACTAAGTAAATAACTACATAATTACAGATTTTTCTTACAGTGTGGCCGTCCACTGTGCTCTTAGTAAATCGAATGATTTGTTTTAGACACACAAAAAATTGTCACGTTAACAAAAGATGGTTGGGGCAAAGGTAGAATAGCAAGGTTGCAGAAGCAGAAGTGATAACCATGTATTTACCCCATCCATGTAGGCCTACTAAACCAGGGGTTCTTGTGATATTTATATATGTAGAAAAAAGACAGCTCTCACGATTTTTTGAGTCATATGGCCCCTAAAAATAAGTTGTTCATAGTCATTTTGAGCTTTGAACCCCATAAAACATGATGGAACAAATGTATTCGATTAAAGATAATAACACAAGGTTAAAAATATGATCAAAGTCATTATTTCAAAGTCTTGAAATCAACTCCCCCAAAAAGTTACATGCCAGTCAAGTCAAGTTTATTCACATAGCCCTTATTCACATAACTGTCTCAAAGGGCTGCACACAATTCACATGGAAACAAACGACACCCCCTTCCCCTATTCCTCATATCGGGCAAGGAAAAACGCTTGGGTTAAACAATGGAAGAAACCTTGGGAAGGGACCACAGAGGGAGGAATCCAACCCTTCCTTGGACGGTTAGGATGCAATAGGTGCCAAGTGGGCAACAACGAAATACATATAATAGTATGTATCACAATGATTCCAGACACAGTTAAGACTGTTCAGTAAGGGGACACCATCGGTGGAATCAGGTGGTTTTAGTGCCTGGCTGCGGAATCTACACAGTTAGCACCTGTACCGTACTCAATGGATGTGTTTCACCCTCACAGGGCAGGGTGATATCAGAGGGATCTTGGCTGGTGTGATTATAAGGTGTGATATTACCCCATAGGCTTGTGTCTGTCATGTTCAGCAGCAGCAGTCTGAGGGCCAATGCATACTTTGAAGCACTATTATGTGTCATTTGGGGTGGAATGTTGGAATACTACTAAAACCTTCAGAAATAGCATAGCTGTGTGCGTGCGTGCGTTACAGCTACTTGTCTTTATGCCAACAAAGAAAACAGACAGTATGTAACTAACGCTACCACTGTACCATACAATGGCATGGCGGTCTCAAGGTCTGCGCTCATGGACTGTGAGACTGTGGCATGCATTCCCAATATGCCCTGGAAGGCCGAGGGCCATCTGCACATGCGTGAGACGGCACTCTGCAGAGCATTAACGCCTTGCATGCTCCCTTTCCCCAAGTCTGCTTCGCTTGAGGAAATAACTCACAATTAATAGTGTTGCGATGGTAGAAACAGGGATGACAAGCATTATAAATAGAGAAAGAAAGAAAAAGAAAAATGCTTGCAAGAAGTATATTCATCAAGCTTTTCATTTCATTTAAGCTTATAGTGAATAATTGGTAAACTGACCAATTGACAGTTACAGCTTTAGGGGAAAGAGCCTGTCCATGAAGAAAGTATAGAACAAAGTAAGCAGAAAATCACACTGTACACTTTGATGTCATGTGTGTGAGGCTTCAGTGCTTAGGTGGACATTGAGTTTGGGCTGGGGTAAAAATTGTCACCAATAATGTCAGAATATTAAACTATAGCAAATACACACTGTAGGCTACAAGGTCTTGATTTTTCATAGCAAGAAGGTCCTGGGTTCATACTGTAGATGCTGGTATGTTTGTCCACGTTGGAGTCTTCAGAACTCTTCGTTGAGCCTTTATGGATAGAAAAAGATACAACCTACTGTATATTGTATCTGTTTGATGCTGGATTTAAAGTCGGAAAATAAGCTTTGCTTAAGCTTTACAGGTTCGCACGGCAAGTGCACATTTTAGTTTGTATTTGCCAACTATTGTAAGCTCTTCTAAGAAAACCTCAGAAAATATACTTCTGGTGAAGAATAAATCCAGCAAAATCACTTGAAGCTAATATTTGTGGCAGTATTTACCTTGCCCCAAACAAAATGTTGACGTTTTGATGATTTATCCAAACAACTTGTAGAAAGTAATAGGCTTTCTCTTGAAGGACAGCCCTGTTCCCTGTGCTTAAATCAAGACATTGTGTTTGCAGGGGTTGTTTTGCTCAATTGTTTGTTGATACAACCGACAAGCCTGTGTTATTGCCTCAGCAGAGCAGCCCGCAGCCAACTGCCAGTGTTTGAGTTCAAAGTATCTATCAACCACGCAGCCATGATACCCAAGCCCGAAGCGGCACACAATTGGCATGATGGGAACTTGAAAATCTATCTTGCCTCACTGCCACATATACCAGTTGGTTGTGAGGGAAGAGTAGCTACTTCTCAGCTTCGTCAACCACGCGTCACCTTCAACAGATGGGAGAGTGTGGCAACATCACACTGCCACCCAGACATGACAGGGAAACAATATGTTTAATCGAGATAATCTAAAACGGTTGCCTAGAAAATACACTAATGTTTTCCCTTGAAAGTGAAAAATGTAATCTAATTTGCATGTGAAAGGCAGATTGGGGCTGAGAGTACATGAATTGATATGTAGGTCTTTAGCATGTGAGAAAGATCAGCAGGATTAGCAATTTTCCTCCAACTGCCATAAAACCTCCTTGTTTAATAAGAAACACTACTTCCAAGTGGGGTTGTACAACATTGTGTTTGGATTCGAACTGAGAGCGCGTGATTGGACGGAAGACATGCATGCACATCCCTGTCACTCATGAGTCCCCATGGTTGTGTGTGTGTGGCGCACATTCCTGAGCATCGCTCTGTCCTGCAGTGGCAAGAAGCTTCACATGGTCCTTAAAGGTCCAGTGTGTAATATTTCTGAGGATCTAGTTACAGAAATGCAATATAAGATCCATAACTATGTTTTCAGTGGTGTATAATGACCTTATATAATAAACCATTATATTTTCATTACCTTTGAATCAGCCATTTCTACATAACCGCGGGCACCCCCTCTATGGACGTCGCCATGTTTCTACAGTAGCCCAAAGCGGACAAACTGCTCTACAGAGCGTGTTTCGAGCGTGTTTCCTTGAAATTGTAAAATATGTAGTTGTGGATTTTTTCATGTCACTTATAATTTATGAATATCTCTATATAAAGAAACCTCATTGCTTGAATTGTTACTCTCTGCTGTCTCAGACGACGACATCTTTTATCCTACGTCGGCCACCGTAGCTTCTCCTTCGTGTTTGCAAAGGGAGGGTTAGGCCGTGAGTGATTGGCTTTTTGCAATTCGCAACCCTCACTACTAGATGTCACTAGAAATTACACAATGGACCTTTAAAGCTGCTGTGGGTAAGATTTGAGAGTTGCAACGAAAGCTAGCTACAAGAAAGAACGAAAGTATTTTGAAAATCAACAACCCAAAACCCCACCCCCCTCCTTTGCTCCCTCCCTCTGGAGCCCGTTGGTCTGCTGTAGCTGTGTGTGTGTGTGTGTGTGTGTGTGCATTCATGTGATTGACAGGCAAGGTACATTCGCTGGACCAATCAGGGAAAAGAGGCCCTGATTGGTCAGAAATCTCCGGGCGCCTGACAAAATCCAAATAGACTTTGACAGCATTTCACTCACTGATAGCTGACGGATGTCTATGACAACAAATGACACAAAATGTATACCTCTAAAATCCTACCTACAGCATCAATAAAGCAATACAACTGAGCCTGTTTAAACCATCCTGAGTACGGTTTGCACTAAACTAATAATTTTCAGGTTTTATTTCAGACAGAAATAAATGTTTACCAAAATGCCGTGCTGAAACTTTCAAACAAATGGATGCTCATCGAGTCAAGTGGTTTGGAATAGAAGTCATCTGCATTCCTTAATAATACTAACATAAAATGCACCAATTCTTGGGTATTTTTCAGTCTGCAGGACGGTTTAATTAATAGAAACGGTATTATATAACATTACATAAAGCTTTCGGTAAGATCTTTTTTGTTGTTGTTAACATTTCAAGTGGCTTTTTTATCACCTCTTACCACTACATGCTTGTGTAAGGCCGTGAGTAACGCAGTGCCCTTTGCGGTTCGGGTTCACAGCAGTGACGGCTTCGCCCCAATCTACATGAACATAAACAGAGATGCTGGGCAGGGCTTGGGCAGGGGGGGGGGGGGGGAGGGGGAG
>JAODLI010038385.1:0-18306 GCA_027575585.1 Percopsis omiscomaycus | reverse complement strand
TCTCTCTCTCTCTCTCTCTCTCTCTCTCTCTCTCTCTCTTTCTCTCTCTCTCTCTCTTCCTCTGTTGGTCCCGCTCTCACTTCTCTCTGTCTCTCTTCCTCTCTCCCTCTCGCACACTCTCGCAAACACATAATAATCTCTCTTCCTCTGTCTGGTTTACTGTTGCTTTCTCCTCTCTGCCCTTTGGCTCCATCCACACCTATAGGAGGGGAGGGATTAGCTCATCCACTGGACCAAGGCCAGTCCCAGTGCCTGGCCTCTGATGTGCTGGTAAGTGGCCCTGGGGAGGCTGGACAGTGTCTCTCCCCGGGATTTGCGGACTTCCGGTCCTCATCACTGTCAGACCAGGCCAGGCGAGGCCCGTGGGCAGTAAGGCTGTTGGTGGCCCCTTCTGGAGCTTGCCAGTGACTGGATGGCATTGAACACTAATCCATCTCCTGATTACCTTTGGCACTTTGGAAATAAATAGTAATAAATGAGTGCACCAGGCTCAGTACACACACCCATAAAACGCGCACGCGCACACACACACACACACACACACACACACACACACACACACACACACACAATATTTGGAATTGGAAATATGAGAAATGCACAATACACTGATATGTTTCTGACACACTGTAGGAATGGTGACACATCTTATTACCACATCATATTTAGAATTACAAATGTTACGTTTTTGGTGTGTCATGGACAACCAACTGTGATATTCAGATTTCACAGCAGATATTCTGATAATATGTTTACATTCAATAAAGTTTGTCTATGAGGTTCATTTAAATCAGTCCGATCCTCCGTGCAACAGATACAGTACATACACCAATGTGTTTGGTCTACCATCGGCCTTACCCTTGTTTACAGCCACATCTAGTGGAGGAAAGAAGTACTTACAAAAATGCAAATTAACCAAATATAACCCTACTCTAGATCATAATAAACTATCACCGTTCACGTAGGCATAAAGTAACCCGCATTTGTTATATTTAACTATAATGCATAGAGAAATTGAATAATGCTTTATGGAATAATACTTTACTAATGCTTACTGGAAATTCTTTTATCAGATATTGGTTTATAAGTGTGTAAATCACTAGCATACAGCTAGATTTCTTTGTAGGTATGTATATTTAGTAACAGTAAACTGCCGTGTTCAGAAGTTTGGATCCTGTTTTGTGGTTGATTAGAGACGTGCAACTCTGTGACTAAGAAAAGGAAGACAGTGTATACTACAGTACCCCTAGCTTCAGGGGACACACCTTTTTCAGTATACAGTACATGTTAAAACAACTTTTTTCCTAACGGGCTACCTACCTCCTTATTGTGACTTAAAATGGGACAGAAGTGTATTTCTATCTTGCTCGTGGGTAAGGCTATTTGTGTGTCTGTATGTATTGTCCCCTGTATGTTTTCATAGTTGCTGTATCTTTTCTTTAATGGTTCACAGGTTGTCATAATGATAACAAGTGGGGCAAGAATAGACATTTATTTGCATTTATGTGGTTAAATAACTGAAAGTTCATTTCAGTTAACAAATGTAGTTCACTAATGTTACTAATTACAGGCAATATTTCTTACAAGGTCCCTTCGAGTTCTTTTGGATGCTCTCCGGTATAGCTTTAGTAAATGTCTTTCTGTACAAAATATGATAAACAAATTATAGTCTTATGTAGCGAAGGATTTTGCTAATGCAATTTGCTGAATTTATTTGCTGAGAATATTGCTTCCATACAGCACACGTCCAATGGAGTCCACTGATCAAAATCTAGGAAATTTAAATCTCTAATTATTTCGTTTACAGATAAAAATGAGTTATGAATTATGAATGAATGTATGATTTCCATTACTTAGGCTTATAGTGTTTATATATAAAAAAGTGTTGTTAAAATGTGTTAATATTATTATAATTTGGTAATATTAACAAAATGTATTGACCTGTGTTCAAATACATCAAGTAAAGCTTTTGTGTTATTTATTGCTTATTTTTAGTTATTGGCGAATTATGAAACAACAATAGAAAAATGGTCAGCGAGGTGACTTGAGGAGAATGGCTTCTATAGAGAGACGTGGGGGGAAGGAGAGACCAAGAGAGATAGAGAGATGAATGGAAAGAAAGAGAAGGAGAACAGAATGAAAGAACGAAAAGAGACAGATTCAGGGAAATATTGCTTGTGAGAGAGCTAGTCCACATTTGTATTCTCATGAAGTTGTGAAGCCAATCTCTCCTTTCTTTCAGGGCTTGTCACAGCTTCTGCGATAGCAGAAACAGGGCCAAACTCAACTGCAATACCATCAAATGGAAAATCTGTCTTGACTACTTCTCCATCACAAGCCAATGCCCAAATGAATGTACCAAACATCACAACCACCAACATGACCACTACTACTGCACCCTTAACATCAATGAATGCAGTGACAGGTGAGAACATATATCTGTATCCATATCGTGAATTGAATGTTCTGCCACATTTTAATGGTCTTCCAATCCCTAAAATCGCAAACTACAATGTTCTGGTTTTATTGTGGTAACACCTATAGTAAGCCAGGCAAATTAACAGAATGTGGGTCAATTGGTCCCATATACTTTAATTTAATTCTGCTTATCCTGGGTGTTTCACAGAAATGTGTCACTATGTGTAATTTTCCCATTAATGTCGCACCTAGACACCAGATTATACAGATATAAAAGAAACCTGTGGATTGGAAATGGAAGCCTTTCCAATGGAAAGGCTTTCATGAATTGGCAGTATGCTGAATCATTATTGTCATTATTCATTGTCAATTGATAAAAAGCAGCATAACATATTTTCTGTAGATTGTTTCATTAATAATGATGACATGTAGTAACATTCTGAGTTAAATATGTCCTTCCCCAGTAAACACGACCACAGCCACCAATAAGTCAATGCAGACCCAACCAGCTGAGCCAGCTAAGACTAGTACCAAATATCCTACGCCAAGAGGTGAGTTGAGAGCTGGAACTACAGATAAAAATGTAATGGCTTCTTAAAGTGGGGATCGGGACCCTACCCTATACCCCCAACACATGCTATAATGATGATCATGAATCTGGTCATTTAGCAGACTGTTTTATCCAAAGCGACTTAAAGTGAGTACACTTACAAGGAATACAGAGGTAAGGATTGGGCATCTTGCTTTTTATATATTTATTATAATGTTAAAAATATGAATGATAAAGTAAACATCCTGTTTACATCCTGTACATAGCTGTTAATGAAACGCCAAAATCGCAAACTACAACGTTCTGATTGTATTGTGGTAACACCTATAGTAAGCCAGGCAAATTAACAGAATGTGGGTCAATTGGTCCCATATACTTTATTTCATTCTGCTTATCCTGGGGATTTTACAGAAATGTGTCACTATGTGTAATTTTCCCATTAATGTCACACCTAGACACCAGATTATACAAATATAAAATAAACCTGCCAATGGAAAGGCTTTCATGAATTGGCAGTATGCTGAATCATTATTGTATTAATTCATTGTCAATTGATAAATAGCAGCATAACAGTAGCATTTTCTGGAGATTGTTGATTAATAATGATGACATGTAGTAACATTTTGAGTTAAATATGTCCTTCCCCAGTAAACACGACCACAGCAACCAATAAGTCAATGCAGACCCAACCAGCTGAGCCAGCTAAGACTAGTACCAAATATACTACGCCAAGCAGTACAGTTCAAAGTACCAAGTCAAACACCAGCAGTTCCAATGGCAGTGCCACCACAGGTAAGGCAACTTTACATGATGTTGGAGCAGGTCACAGAATGCTTACAGTATGTAGGGTCGCAATGTGATTTCAAATTTGTATTGATTTCTTTAACTATCTCTACTATAAGTATAAACTATATTATATTATAGGATAGGATAAGATCATACTTTAGTTTTTAATTTATTATAGTTTGAACCAATGAACCAAAAATCATATCCGACCTCATCCTAGCTCACATATACTTTCTAGGTAGAACCAGGGCCATGCTGTACTGTGTCATATTTATATGAATGAATTCAATTCCCATCTTTAGGTATTGTTGTGCTCATCGTCATTGTCAGTGCTGTCATTGTTATTGGAGCAGTCTGCTTCTTCACACAGAAGAGATCACAGGTATTCTATTGTAAACCTGCACACACACACACACACAAAATTGAATCACCAACTCATAGTGTGTGTGTGTGTGTGTGTGCACTTGTGTCCTCCTGTTTCTACAGCGGTATAGTGTTGACCTGCAGACCAGCCCGGATGACGCCCAAATCCCCCTGAGCGCTATGGAACCTGAGGCGCCCATTGGAGCTATAGCTCACAATGGTGAGTCATACAAAGCCAGCTGTACTGTAGCCCTACAACTAAAGCCAGCAATGCAAATAAATGATTCTCTGAGTACAGAGAAATGTCAAATGTTAAAAATCAGTGTTTTTCAAACCATGGGTCGTGGATGATTTAAAAAAAAAATCATATAGTTTTGTTAATATATTTTTCGACAGGGTTCATTCTTCTACTGTATATATTAATGCATGTTTGTATTATGTGCACGCACAGGGTTGCCTACTGTGAACCTTTGTCAGCATTAGTACCCTCGGTAGAAAGTGTAATCATTACTACCCTTCTTTATCAGGGACGCAGACGTTTGTTGGTGTGGAAACTGACACAAAAGAGACCAAGGAGTCTGAACCGGCAGCAGAGGCCAAGACCCAGGTGGAGCAGAAAGGTGAGAGCTGAGTTTTGGTCTGTAACTTGGCAAGACTTCCTGTATGTTGCACTTACCCAAAGCGGATAAGAGAAGTGCCATTTTAGTCATTGCAAACCACTGTGAGCTGTCAATGCGCCAAAAATGTACTGGCCACCTTGTTTCCTCTTGCAAGATCACTCAGAAAAAAGGAAGTGTGGGTGAGCTCACAGCGTTGTACAGGCAAGTAAAATAGTAATAATAAGGATATTGAGAGTGTCCCCCAGGCAATACATATCTGTATAGTCTAAATAGAAAATAAATAAATAAAAACTAAAACAAACATGATGCTTTGGTCATTTGAAACATTAAGACAAATTATTAGCACATTTGGTTTGTGTGTAAGTGGTCTCTTATCTCAATTTATCTGTAAGATACAGAAGTGGAAGCCTCAATGCTCACAAACTGAAGCAGGGGTTAAAGGCTGTAACCGCAATGTACAATCTTCAGGTTCACCTCTGCTCACCTCTCTAATACACAGAGACCATGCAAGTTACTAACATATTCATCAGAAGTGTGCAATTCTAAGGTTGCCCACTTGGTGGAAACAAAAGCCAAGTGAATAGATTGACAAGATGGCTTTAACTGCAGTCTTCTGGTCCACTTTTTTATGTTTTCATCTTCACAATATGAAACTATAACCAGCCCCTTTCTTTACTAACACCTGACAATAATAGCAGTATTTTAGAACTTTAGAGAGTCATAGGTGTTGTTCACTGAAGATGGTGTTAATCCTGTGTTACCTTTTGAATAAAGAAAGCCAACAGGCAAAATATGTAGAGAATATTTTCTTCCATTCTTTGCTTTAATATTTATTTATGCTGAAAATGGAAGAAATGTTTCTGTTTTCCAATGTGTTCTTTCCAGGCAAGATGACAAATATTCAGTCATGTCTGAACCCGCCTGTCTGCCCTGGGCAACACTTAGTTTAAATGGGCAGTTGGCCACTTTTAAACTAACTACATCTTAAATGGTTCCCTTCCTCTCATAGGAAAGAAAAAGCAAAACATCATGTTGAGAAAGTTTTAGAGCAATCAGTGCTATACCTAGCACTGATTGCTAACTGGGTTCCACAGACGTGCCTGTAAATGTGTTGTTTTATTTGTTTGTTTTTTGTTTTTTGTTATTTTATTATTTTATGGTTAATTCATTAGTGACAAACAAATTAAAAACATACTCCAGCTCATCCATCCCATATATCCAAATAAACACACACACTCCTTAAACAAAATCTCTACAACTTTGAATGTATTAACTTGAAATTTTTGTATAAAAGGGCACACACCAGCTAGAAATTAGATACTAAAATATTATCGCAGTTGAAGAGTTGAGCCAATAATCGCTAGCCTTAAAGGTTGCTAACTACAGGACTACTCCTGGGGGGCAGCATAGTCTTAGGAACTAGGTGTTGATCTCCCAGCCAGAAGGTCGTGGGTTCAAGCCCTAGAGTTGGCTTACCTGTAAGCATCTCCCAGCCAGAAGGTCGTGTGTTCAAGCCCTAGAGTTGGCTTACCTGTAAGCATCTCCCAGCCAGAAGGTCGTGGGTTCAAGCCCAAGAGTTGGCTTACCTGTAAGCATCCTTGAGCAAGATACCTAACCCCTAACTGTTCCAGTCACTTTGGATAAAAGCATCTGCTAAATGCTGTAAATGTAAACTCTTTTCCCAACAAAATACATAAAGGTGAACGTTAGACTGGAGAGTGAATCCTAACAGGTGGTGGGATATAGGATATAATGTATACACTGTTTATATATATAACTGACTAATCCATTTTGAATGTCATATTATATGTTCATGTATACTGTCCAAATTATTTGACGAATTGTATTTTGCTATTTATTTTATTTTCATTTGATGCTTTGGCAACATTGTTCCTAAAACTTTCATGCCAATAAAGCCCATCATAATAGTGACCAGTGACCATAACGACCAGTGCTGGTTCACAGACCACAAGTGTTGAGGCCACCTTCCTCTTCCCTCCGCATAACTGCGGGTCAGATAATGATGGGGCAGCCAAACTTTCCCACAGCCTCTAACAGGTGTGTATCTGTTGCTCATTAGGACGTGGTCAGTAATCAGATGTCAGATGTGTCGGACCAGGGAATAAAAGTGCCAGACTTTTGCAGTGAACAATATCAGACAATGAGCAGACAATTATAAGGCAAAGCACATCTGATTTCAATATGCCTTGTCATACATGTGTCAACAACATTGCAAAACTGATAGTTGCAAAAGTTTCCTGTTTTAGTTGTGTCAAACAATTGACACAACTTTTTCCCCCACAATATTTGTTTTCCCCACGACTCATGTACATGTACTTATTAGCAATTCATATAACCCTCCTATTGTGTTCAAAAAGGGTATACACCGTTAGTGTTTGCAGGTCAAATTTGACCCGTGTTTGAATTCATGAACTAGCACTGAAAAGAACACGAATATTCATCCAGTAAAATGTCTTATCTGCTAATTAAAGAGATGATCCTCAATTTGTTTACAGAATTACCCTTTTGTGGTTGAAACCATGGTTACAAAAAATGTTTTCTGGTGTAAAACTCAGAGCGCAGTGCCCTCCCGCACCTGAGTTCTGAGTGGCTGACACTCCTCTGTATGCCTCCTACCTATTGTGCTCACAGGTTCACCCCATTCTCTACCCCTTCCCCTACACATGCACTTTAGTGCACAGTTGCGTTTCAAAACATACCGGTATACAGTGAGCTTGGGTGGAACTTTGGAGTTTAGGGGGCACTATAACACAATTACAATTTATCCGCTTTTATCCAAAGCTTACAGTGAGTACAACTACTACTCACTGTAGTACTCAACAAGTATTTCAAGGAGCAGATAGGGGTTAGGCATCGTGCTCACGGATGCTTCAGGTACAGTATGGCCAACTCCGGGGCCTGAACCCATGACCTTCCAGCTAGGGGTTGAACACCCAGATCACTAGACTATCCTGCCCCGTAACACAACTGCCACAACTGAGGAGTGTGTCTTTAAAGTAATCAGTTTCTTGTTGTCCCTTCCCAGCTGAGCCTGAACCATCTGTTGGTGAGCCCAGCCATGAGCCAGCAGGCCCAGCTCCATCTCAGAAGGACAAAGCCAAGAATGCCATTGCTGAGCCGGCCGCTCCCTCCCCCGACCCGGAACACTCGGAGGAGAAGACGAGTGACGAAGATGCCGTCTCCAACAAAACCTCGGTTGAATCCCTGAAGGACCAAAACAAAAACAACAGCAACAATGTCACTAAGACCGAGACGTCTGGAAAAGGTGGGTATGATTGGCATGGTCAATTAGCAATGAAAAAATACCCTGCATTCTCACATGCACACATAGTTTTATATTTCCTCAAAGGTACACTCTTACTCAAAGGTCCTCCCGTACCTCATTAGTGAGTGGCTTGCATTCCTCTCTACTACTCCCTCTACAGAGTCCATAGGTTCACATTTTCTCTTACAGCCACATGCTTTTGTGCAGTTATGTTTGGAAACAGTGAGCCGTGGAGAAAATATGGGGTTTGGCGGGCACTATACCAAATACCAATAACCATTTTCCTTTCACGCGGCCTTTCTTAAACCGTGTTTTGGATGTGAATTGTTTTAAAGGTGCAGATGAAATGCTCCTCAATTTGTTTACAAAATTACCCTTTTGTGGTTGAAACCCCGGTTACAAAAATTTATCCATGGTTGCTGATGATGTATTCTGTGCATTACTGAGCATTCTGTTACAGTTTATTCTGGTTTATGGTGACAAAATAGTGACAGCAGCAGTTTCTCATCTATGCCCACTACTGCCATATGCCTTCATACCGTCTGTCACATTTCAACACATTTCCTATTGATTTGACCTCACACCAAATCATAACTTCCCTTTATGATGCAAAAGATTTCTCGTTCTTACAACTTCCCCTGCTGGGAAAATTGCTGCTGTTGTTAACTGCCCTATTAAATTTGCCATCCTTGGGCCTTAGTTATTCAAACATGTCACAAATATGCTCTGTATACATACAGCATATCGCCTATTGTAAACTCTTGTTGTGCCCATCTTTAATTAGAATGGAAGCCCAATCCTTTTTCTGATGTTCCTCTCGACAGTCCCGTGTGATAGACCGCCCACTGTAACCACGGTAAGTCCACACACAGCTGTTGGACCACTTAACCATCTCAGGTGTTGGTAGAGGGAGCACTCCCTCAAGTTAACAGGCCTCAGGAGAGGCCATGTTACAACCCCCACCATCTTGAATTAACATAGTATAAATATAGGAGTCATAACCCAACAAATATACTGGTAGTGCAAGGTTATTAATATGTTGCTATCCCTAGTCCCCAACCTTGTAAATCACTTGTTTAATAAGTTTAACATCTAATTGTCTATAAATACCCTGGTGAAGCTCTACATGTGTTGGGATGTTTGTGGATGTCAATGCATCCAAACCAAGTCTCACGAACAATTGTATGGTATGGTATCACAGCATATTGAATTGCTTGAGGGTAAAATATTTGTGGGTTGTCATTTACAACAGTCTCATTTTACATTTGGTAAAAAATCTCTCAATATCTCTAATTCTCATGTTCATGTTTTGGTTATACGTGGTTCTACTATCATGGTGGAGAAATTAGACTAGAATACTTTTTAATATATTATCTCATTTAAACATTGGTACTTACTCCTATTGCTGTAGTGTTTCTGTAGTTTTGTGTTAAGATTTAAATGCTCTCATTCATTAGCTCACAATGGACCTTCTCAGTAATAGTCATGTGCATCTCCATGCATGGCCCACATCTGCACCTGTGATAGCTCTCTGATCAGAAGCTCGCTTCCGCGGCCCGAAGCCAGAGGAATTCACACTCCTCTAAACAGCCGATGATAGGCCCAGATCTCTAGCCCCAAACCGATCGCAGTGTGTTAGCAGTCAAAGATCACCTCCCGCTTAACAGAAAAGCTACCTTGGAAAATCCCTGGCATCTACAGTACATCTTATCAAAGGCTGTGGAGTCTCACTCTCTGAGACCAACTGCCTTTTTTTTGTTGCACAAGGTCTGGGCGTCTTTTGGATATGGTTTATGAAAGTTCTGCTGTAGTTGATATGATTAAGATGATGTAATGAATGAATGGCTAAAAGGTGACACGTATGAGCTCTTTACTCAACCTCTCTTTTGTTAGTCTCTCTAATACTCCTATTTCCTATTTATAGGAAATATATGGGAGCCTCTGACACACTTATAATGGATTACCATCAAAATAAGTCGAATATGATCTGTTCTACACTGGCCAAACTTACACAAGTTCTCACACACAGAACCAAACATTTTGTGATTGTGAAAATTAGTAGCAAGAAACTCATGTTTCTGCCCAGTGAAAAGACTTAGATATAGTCAAGAGCGGAAACTAGAGAAAGAGTAAATCATTCCCTTGTTTCCACCTGGTTTAGGAAGTGATGAGCAAGCTGGAAACTTAAGTTGAAAGGTCCCCTTCCATACTACAGTGTTAGATAATAGATACAAGCTGACAGGCCATAAAACAGCATAATTACCTGGGACTTGACTGTGTTATTTTCCAGTCAGCGTTAGGCTTTCATGTTTTCAACTGCCAATGTTGGGAGCAGGTAGCAACCAGGTGAACGAGAGAGCTAAGAAGAGAGAGAGTGAGAGAGAGATATATATTAGATATTTAAAATAATGACTTAGACATAAACAAGGCTAGCTATTTTTTAAATAATGACATAATCAAGGCTAGCTTAATGACTTAGACATAAACAAGGCTAGCTATTTTTTATGACAGGGTTCATAAACAAGGCTAGCTATTTTTTTTTGACAGGGTTCTCAGTGGAAGGGGGTGGCAGTCCTTGGTCATAGACAGGTCATGGAGACGAGATGACTTTCATTGACTTCCCAGCCTGTCTACCTGAGACCGCATTTTAGGCAAGAGCATATTCATAACGAGAACAATGCAGCGGTGAATGTGGTGAATGCGGGGTCCCCATCTCGTTAATAAGATAAGCTTCCTGATTATGAGGTTTGATGTAGTTTAGACTGGTGAGTCAGCCATTACACCTGTGCAGCTTTACAGCAGGGAGGGGCTGGGGGGAAAAGGAGACAGACATTTTCTTTACACACCTATGGACGAAACAGCTGGTAGAGGCCAAGAAACTGGAACCTGAAATTTCCAATTGTTACACGTAGCGCTCTAATCATTAAAAGGCTGCGTCTGCAGTATAACTGTGTTCTGTTAAAGTGAGGTTCGCAGTGTCACTCAGTATTAGTAGTTATTCTGAAATGATTCACATTCTCACAACTGTCACTGTCATTTGATTAAAGAGAAGAGGTGCAGAGGCTGACAGAGTGGTGCACAGAAAATAATCTGACTCTCAAAACACTAAGAAAACAAAAAAACTCAGTCAATTTTGAGAGGAAGAGGGATGTTCATGCACCACTATACATCAACGGGGAGCTGCCTACCCTTAAACTTTTTTTTTGTGCGTTCATCCAGGTATACAGTAGTCATTGGTTATGAACCATGAAAACCATTTAACCACTATGTTCTGATATAATTTGTTAAGGACTATTTTATGAGTTGAATTATTTCTTGAATGAAGCCTAGTCTAATATTATTTGTCTAGTGGTATTTGCACTTTGACTTCTGAGGACGCCATCATTTTTAACACTGTCAAAGTTTAGTTAGCTACCAAAGAAGATGTGAAGCACAGGACGACAAGTTAATCGCTTTACAAACAATTTAGGTGAGATTGTTTTAAAACCACATTACGAGGTCATCTGTTAGCTAATACCATTGCAGTGCAAATATCAAGTTATAACATTGTTTTTAACAGGTTTCTTAACATGTACAGCCCCTTCATTTGTTTAATAACTTTTATTATTATTTTTAAGGGTGGCATTGTTAGTAACACTTTTTTAATGGTGCTAGTTAATACATTTTATACCAGGTATTGAGGAAGAAATGCTATAGGGCCTATTGTGCAAGCTGCTGTTGGACTGGGGTGCCAGTGGGGGGCGTTGTTTAAGGCACCGTTTACGCTAGAGCCACCTCTATATTAGAAGCTTGTTTGAATATTGATTTCTCCTTGAGTGTTGGTTTCCTGAGTACGTTAACCCATCCGTCCCAGATCACTGGGCTGTACTTCTTTCCTGCCTGGGTTCTATGAGCTAAAGAGCCTCTTGGTTTGGAGCCCATTTTACAGGTCATGGGTCAGGACCATCTTAATTAAAGGGTACACACTGACTGCATAGAGAATGATGTGTTTTGAGTGTGACAGAGCAAACTTGCTCACATTCTTTACTGTGTCATTCAACAAGTCATTGCAAAGGTGGATGTGTACATTGTGTAGCCATGCGTGCGTGATATTGTCTCGTCTTGTCCGTTTGCGCTCCATTATATACGGAATAGAAATAATGCAGTTAACCACAAATCAGGTCTATTTCTCTCTCTTCGTGTACCTCGCTCTTTATGTTTCACTCCTTCAACCTGAATCCGTTCATGTTTTCCAAACCCGCCTGGGGGAAGCAACATCTAAAAGATCTGAAAGATAAGCAGTTGAGTGTTTAAAAGCAGGATGAAGGAAGTGGTCTCTTAAAGGACTCTCTTTTTTCTGAGCGCCCACCAGCATCCTCCAGCTATACTTTTCAGGAGATCCTATCCTTTAATGTAAGCGTTTGTTGTTTTGGACCAATCAAAACAAATGTGGCATCTTCCAGGTTCCTCCCTTGCACCCTGACAGTTCATGACTTGGCAACTGCCAAAAATAGGGAATTTATAGTTTATGGGTGAAACCAGAATTACAAAAAACATTTCCGTTTCAAACACTGAGAGCACATTCCCCCTCTGTGTGACACACTGACAGCTAACTTGTTCTTTAGATGTTCTGTGTGATATTGTTAATATGTTAGTGTGTTTAAGAAAGTAATATGTCAGTCTACTGTTGGAGAAAAGTCTTTTTACATAGTAAATTCCCCTGGGGCAGGAATATTCATGCATGAATTTCTGATGAGTATTTGAAATTTGTATTGGATTAGAGAACTTTTAAGTTCTTTATTTATAGAGACATTTATATGGTTAAATGTATATAATACAGGCATCTGTCGTCAACACTACACGCATGGGGAGTTGTGTTAAGTATTGTTTAACTTTAAGTATTTCACCTATAGTATACTTTCTCTTGTCATCCTTTCAAGTCAGGATGTTTCAGTTGGCTTCATCGTGTTAGCAGAGCTAGTGTGATCAGTAGGGCTGGTGACAGACAGACATTCCCCTGCCGGTACATCTGCCAGTACATCTGCTCAAACTGACAACTCACACCACGAGTTTCTACGTCTGCCATATTGGAACGTCCGCCACCGTTCAGACATTTTAACTATACATGACTGAACTTCTCCCCAGCTGGGGCTACAGCTGATTGCGTTGGTTCTGTAAACTGTGTACACATGCACACATTTTACTTCACTTAACTTTACTTCAGCACATTCCGGAAAACCCCAGACATTCTTTAATCTTCGTTTTCCGAATACATTCAGCTCCAATTCACACAGCTAGAAACAAAAAGAAAACAAAAATAAACCATTTCTATCTTCAAAACAAATGCAAACAATGGTGTTTTCATTTTAAGTGAACCAAAAGTGTAGGAGCAACAGAAAAGAAAGGAATTGAAGAGTTTTCTGGTGGTGGTTGCTATTATTTATAGGTCCATTATGAAGATGAATCTTGCTTTGTCACGAAAGACCTCTTTCTGCATGCTTCCTCACTCGTCGATCATTCAAAACTGGGGCAGGTTTATTTACTATACACGCCCCATGTCATGTCAATAACACTAATAAATACACGTAGGTCCAGTTATCATACACACATTTACAAATTTAGATGTCCACTGGAAATTGGGATAAATTGTGTTATGTACACTGTAAGGGCCAAAAAGGCAAAATATTCTGTTGATAGTGTCTGGAAACCTGTACAGAGATTAATAAGATTTTTAAAAGAGACCTACAAAAGATGTTTGTAATTCCCTCAGTATTTCCCTCACTGTCTCCGTGAAATGCCACAGTGAGCAGGTTTCACTATTGTAGCTAACTGGCCTGCTTAGATCCTTATCTCTGTCTACGGCTTAACTCAAAGCCATCAACTAAGACGTACGTGAGGCCTTTATACCTGCAACCCGAGCTCATTCTCTGGATTCACATTACCACCATTAAACCAAACTCCTCTTTATTGGATGCAGTTGAGATTAAGTCATTTAAAAATATAAGATTGCATCAGGTACGCGTGGAAGGCTGTGAGAACAAAAACACCCTTTTTGAAACAAATGGCTGACAGTATACTATACTATATAGTATACTACTATAGAGTATACTACTGTATAGAGTGAAACCTCGTAGGTAGAAATGTTTTCTGTGCACCAAACAACATACAGTATATAACCATCCCCAGAAATGCCATGAACCTACAGCATGAAGGCTAATGCATTTTCCTCAGCTAATCAATGATTGTGGGATAGTAGGTCAGCCCAGAAGCCCTATGCTGGTCTGCAGGTTATTCATAAATGGTGAACTAGGGTTATGCAGCAGCTATCCTTTCTTTTAAACAGATGTTTACAAAATTAGGTCAAAGGTCATGGTAAAAGGCACATATACTTGGCCAAACAGAAGTTGCATTATGAGTGCTAAAGGTGGGAAAAGTAGATTATCACAGGGCACGTGACTGTCGGGCAGGACACACCGTTTCCTACTCATATTGCAGAAAACCAGCAATAATGAATGAATGTGAATGAGCCATTCAGATTAAGCAATTCAAATAAGCAATTCAAATGGATACGGGAATTACAATTAGAAGATGGGATTTAAATACGATGAGCACATTAACATGTTGTTGTATTTTTTTCCTTTAAGATTGAAGGAAGACCTCCCAACCTAACACTGCCACGTCAGAAAATGAGGCGCTTACTTTCAAGAGTTCAGAGTTACAGCAGCTTTTAATATGATTAAAACAGCTTAGCTATAGCTATATCTATAATGTATTGCTAGTGAATTATACTTATTCATTTATGTTTTTACTTTGGTGTATATAATATGGAAAGGGGTGTTCCTGTTTTCCGTTGGTAAAATTGTATTTAGAAGATTCTGTATTCTGTATTTCCTTGCATGTACTTTGAGGACATATTTTTGTGGAATTACTATACATTTGTACTGTTGACAACTGTTGTTTTAATTGTATGATGTTTTAGGATTTTTTAATAGCAATGCCATTACTGCTCTTTGTTTATGTCCATTGTATGAATGCATTACTTGGCCATAAACCTAGAGCCTATCCACTATACAGTTCTAAAAGCCCTGCAGTAGATGTCTAATTATATTATAATACATCTGCCTGATATTCATGAAAGCTGTCGAAATAAATAGATGCAAAGACCAGAGGCTTGACATTTCTTTTCATTTGTGTGGCCTGAGCGGACAGAACAAGAAAGTCAGAAAGCCAACTCTTAAGAAATAAATGTAAGGAATTGAACACTGTGTGATTGAGTTTTTTTCTAAATCACACAGACCTGGAATGTAACTATCAGCTTACTGTAAATAACACATGTTGTATTCAACCTATTTCTCCTTCCGACTCGACCAACTGTTCTATAACCCCCCACACTACCACCACCACCCCCTACCCTCTCTGATGCCCCCCACCCCCAACTCCACCCTGTGTGCACATGAGCTCCAGGTGCGAACACATTTGGTTCAAAGTGACAGTGTTAAAAGACAGGAATCCCCTGACACTGTGCCACACACATTCCTGTCTCAATCGACGGTGGTGCTCCCTCGAGCGCTCTCCTTTTGGCAGGACTGTTGTCCAGTAACAAGCTCATCATCGGTGCTAATTAAACGTCAGATACACTGTCAGTTATGTTTGGTGTGAATGATAAGGTGAATGAAGTGTTAAGTAATTACAATAAAATCATTTGTGAGTTGTATGCGTAAAGTATAAAAGCAAGAAAACCCACACTTCAATCCACATTAAATTCATAATCCATATAATGTTCTTTGGGTTCATTCCCCCAATGTGCTGTTAAACGTTGCCCAGTTTTTGGGTGTTATCCAGCTTCTATATCAAGCTTGTTTCCATGGGCCTCCGTTCTTGTTCAGGACAAGTAACACCATCCAGTGTACCAGCGGGATTTTTTAATCCACCGTTAAGCAGATGAAATGGCGCGCTGGGCTTGCGGTGCAGTGCTGGCGGCAGGAGTGGTGCCGGAGTCTGCGCCCGCAGCCCTCAAAGCTGACCGCAGTCATGGGCACCCTCCTCCCAAAGTACCAAGAACAGCAGAACATTAAAACCTCTTCCTCCTCTCACCCTGTGAACAGGATCCAAATGTCAGTATCCTCTATTTATACGCTGTGTATTTTTACAACCTGCCGGATGATTGAGATACTAGCACAAAGTGTGAGAGCAAAGAGAATGTGAGGGGACACTTTTTTCTAGGCTATTTTGAGGGGGACATGAAGTTTATCAGTGGTGAGAAGGGTAGTATGGGGTCAGGGGTATGGCCTCCCAACTGTTTTCAAAGAATCATATTTAAACCGCTGCTTTACTAAGTTATTAAAATTTGAGGAAAAAGTCTGTCTGTAAACTATCAAAATATGTACAGTATGATGATATTAAAAATTCCTGAATATACCTACACTCTTGCTTAATAATGTAGTGATATAAAAGGGTACACTGCTGTAAAAAAGACTATACAAACTACTGCAAATCCAACACTGTGTGATGTCTCGGAGCCCCAGCTCACTGTTTATGTTTTAAAACCCAACTGCAGTGCAGATAGAAACGTTGTGAGCCTATGAGCGCTGTAGGGGGAGGAGTAGTTCCTCTTCACCCCTGCCAGCCACTCAGCACTGAGGTGCGGGATGGCCATGCTCTCTCAGTTTTAAATCAAAACAACACAACACACTTTCAACAACAAGAGTAACTACAGACACAAACTGAGGAGTGTACCTTTAAGGCGACCAAATGAAATGGCTGTATAATATATGTTACTTCTGACTTGTTGTCAGTACCAACAGACATGCTTGCTTGAGCGTCAAGTTCATACACCAAAAACAAAATCCCATCACAATTCCAACAACATGTTTACTTTAACAGATCTTCCTGCAGCTTCACCTTGAGATTGAAGAACTACTGCATGGCAGTAAAGGATTGAACTGTTGAATCTGCCTGGTCTTTACTCCGGGTCTGCTGACATCACAAGCTTGTCCCTGGATGAAGAAGAGCCTGGACAGCAGGGTTTGGCCTCTACCCAACTCTCTGCTCACTTTACATTAGATCCTGTCCCAACGGAAAGGAGGAAGCCTCAATTACAGTGGATACAGAAACACTAAAATACTATACAACAGCTGAAGAAAGCTAGAGGAACGTAGGGCAAGGAACCAGTTTCACCAATCAATATCAGCATTTTTATCCTTGCTCCCCCTGTTCAAACGATTTTGAAGGCACTGATCAAACAGCCTATGATTTATAACCCTAGATGTTGCTTCAGGCAAACATAAGAACACTGGTGAAACAAAAGAGCTCTAGAAAGTGAATGACATTCTGGAGCTACTGTAGTATTTCAGATCATTTCAAATACGAATCCCTTTTCTGTGGGAAGGAAGCAGGTTATAAAAAGCTTGGTGTGTATGCTAGTGCTCCTATTTCATTCTTGACTGGACGGGTGAGAAGGGCAGGACTTATTTAGGAGATATTTTAAAATGAGTGATACAGAATGCCTGGATGATGCACATGGCATCCTGTCTATTCAGTCAATGCTATGAGGTGTATTCCACAGGGCGGTTGCTAAGTTCCACACAGTGTTGTGCTAAAACACATCATTATGCCCAATAAACACTAAAACTAAAACTATTATTCTAACTAACCAAAACAATATAAAGATTGGGTATTCATTGTCTAATAGCGCAATATACATACATAATATTTTTGTGTAGTTTTATGCAGTAGTATGATTTTTATCAGTATATGATTTATAACAGGTTAATTTCTTTCATAATCATCCACATCATCATCAACAATCCTTTATCCTCTGTCTATCCTCTCTCTCCTTTCCTTTAAAATAAATCCTCCTTCTTTCCTTTCTACTCTGTTAGATCAACTCTTAGAATATTAGCACCTGCCGGTATGTAAGCTGCTAGCAATTAATTACTTTTTTAGGGATTGAATGATGATTCATATATATATATAATATATACTGAAAAATGCATAAGTTAAGTGGATGTTACAATGGATGTTAACAAAACAATCTTCCTGTAGTATAAAAAGTGTGTGATTCTTATTAATGGACCACAGTACCTCACCTGTTAATGTGTTTTTAAGCTTCGTGTCCATACACCTGTCTAGCCATCTGATGACAGGTGCTAGCTGCTTTGTGTGGGAGTACAGGGCATCTGGTGCCAGGATGTCCCAAAGACATGACCCCAGTGCTCCCCTCTCCCCTCCGCACACACACACACACACACACACACACACACACACACACACACACACACACACACACACACACACACACACAC
>JAODLI010038374.1:0-18306 GCA_027575585.1 Percopsis omiscomaycus | reverse complement strand
TGTTGTTCCAGCTTTGTATATGTAATATTAGCATGGTATACATTATATTATGCTTATTTAATCTGAGATTTACTCTTTATAACCCCTGACTCGATAGGGGCATTGTGGCACAATTCACTCAGGTGGACCTGAAAAAAAGGTAGGTTGTTTGACATCCAAAACTTATACGCAAAATAGTCTAATACATTGGTATTTGCGTCTGCTTATGTAAGGGATAATGTATTGTTCCCCGTAATTATCGGAAAATAAACTCCGACAGGGCGGACATTTTACTGGCGGACAATACATTATTCCGCTTATTATACAGCTACTTGCCAAAACGAGAAAAGAAACTTCACTATGGGTCTTTCAAAATTATTTTGCTACTGTTTCGTGGCTTCCGCTGACTAAAAAAATTGTTTGCCACATAGATAGAACTAGACAGTTTCAGGTGTTGCGTGGTGCCAAGTCTTACAAGGTGACTTTCACTTTCAATGAAATTACATTGTAATAAGCGAACAGACTTCTTGCTGAATCATGAAAGACGTGAATGAAAAGCACAAAACTCGTTGCCAGTGACAGCGGTCATTATATACTTGGAGCGGTAATTAGGCTACATATATATACCTCCGAACGTTGGGAATGCAGAGAAGAGCCGTGTAATAAGCTATAACAACATGCTGTAATAATAATTTCAAATGGCAAAACTACCAGGCACATAAATTAGCATACCATTCAGACAAATCCATGGCTAAACGAGCTGGTTGGGGTTCTTGTGGTGCCTTGTCTCCTCTTCAGATTCAG
Source organism: Percopsis omiscomaycus (assembly GCA_027575585.1). Lineage (NCBI taxonomy): Eukaryota > Metazoa > Chordata > Actinopteri > Percopsiformes > Percopsidae > Percopsis > Percopsis omiscomaycus. Next base: position 17,523 of record JAODLI010038374.1, on the reverse strand, counting down.
GGTCATATATGGCAATATATTTGATTTCTGCAGCGATTCCAGACGATTGTAAAAGTTCCTCTAACATTACCTGTTGACGTGGGTAAATTATGCTTGCTCTCGTTGATGCCAGGTAACCAAGGCATATTTTTCACAAAAATTGTTAGTGAGTCCATTGTAGACCTTCAGACACTCCACAAATGTAATATAATACGCGTGGGAGATCCCCTTTAAGCATATTTAAGATTTATTTTAATTTATATTTTTTATATTTTTTATTTGAATTATTTCCTTTATTTATTGTTTGACATAATATTAAACAAATGTGGCATGTTTCACATGAAAAGAAATATAAATTAAATTAAAATCCTGAGGATATGTAATTTAAATTATGGTAACTTAATATGCCTCATATTTGAGAACAAATCAGTTATAAGTTGCTCTAAGACCTTGTTACAGTAGTTAGATAGATGATTAATTTGGTGGAAATGATAGGAACAAATCCCGCAGGCTTCTTTCTGCTTTCTGAAGCTGAATCAACTTTATCAGCTGTAGCGGATGTACCATAGTGCTGTTGGATCAATTTGTCCCATCAGTCCAGTAATTAAAAATAACTCTCAGAGCGTGTACATGAGCATTTGAAACCTAAATTCATATGCTTTTAATGAATACAATGTTTATTTGATGGTATTAATACACCACACATAAATTAACAAAGTTCAATTCCTGCATTTCATCCAGCAAGTTATAATAGACTTGTCAGTAAGAAGCAGAGTGTTTTTATCCTAAATTGACATCTTTACTTTACCTTCTCGTTGCGGCAGTATTATACTCTGTCTGCAGAAAACTAGTATTTGTATATATGGACAGTTTTTAATTAGGCTATTATTTCAGTATTGGGTTTCCTTTTCTTTGTGGATTTGCCTGACATAATGGTAGGATTGATACTAAGAGCTGAGCCCATAATGTGTTTTTTTATTTAATTTATTTAATGCTTTACTTAATTTAATGTGTGTGCATGGGGACTATAGACTATTATCTGTTATTTAATTGTATTTTATTAGAGGTTGTTGCTTTATTTAAACTTTGCTGTTCACTTTTTGCACTCCATAATAACTCACCACTGCAGCAGAAATCTCCAGACACTGGAGCGATTTGCATGTTGCTGTGCCCATTGACGTCAAGGTTCAGAGCAATGCATTTATTAAGCAAAGCGTCAGTTGGCGTAGTCAAAGTGTTCTTAAACAAACAGTGAAGGAAAAACGCAAAATAAATGATATGCCTTAATACAATGTGAGTAAATGCAGTTGCTATATTGTGGAAACAAAGCAAAAGGTATTTACTTTGAAATCCAAACTGATAACGTTTTGCAATGAGATGTACCACACAGTAGATTGTGTATGTATTACTGGTAATAAATTATCTTTCCTAAAGCCTTGAGCATGAGCATGTAATACTGAGAGGTGTTAAGAATAAACCATACAGGTGTATCATGTTAATTAACCTTAATCCTTTTAAGACTTAAGCTTTGGTGTTTGAACGCTTCTTACTGTACAGGTACCAGCAAAACATGAAATATTATGTAGAGTAATAGAGTTGCAATCATTCAAATCCCCCAAAATTCAACACAACAAAAGGTCTTATTCTATAACAATACGTCTTCATCACACCAAGTAGAAATTTGACGTATAAAAATCTGGCGTTGATACACTATATAAGCAATCTATTATGAGTAGCTGAATGTTGGTCATAATGCATTATAAATGTTATTTATAAATGTTTTTAAGAATACATGTGCAATACAAAAGGAGAGTAAACTTTCTTCCTTTCTTTTAAAGTCCCTGGAACCCCTCTAAATGTGTAGGCTCCTAAGGTTGAATGGTTGGATGAAGTTATGATGTACAGTGAAAACACAAAAGAATGATTTGAAATAGAAGGCACTAAGTGAGTTGTCCCGGCCTAACCGGTACAACAGAACTGAAATAGGACAGACTAATCAAGCAGTGTGTGTGCATGTGTGTGTGTGTGTGTGTGTGTCTAAACACCTGTGTGGACAGGGCTTTAACAGTGGTGTGAATTAATATTCCTCTGTTTACAGGTGTATCTTAGCACTTTTGGGTTACTGTGAAAATAGGCTGTTGCTCATCCTCATCCGTTCAGGTTCAGTTCACTTATTAAAAAGGCATTTTTTTAGCTTTACCTTACTACTGTTTTAATTTTACTGAGAACTCATTACTATAGTAATACAATTGTATATACAGTACAAGTCAACAGTTTGGACACAGCTACTCATTCGAGTGTCTTTACTCTTTTACTATGTTGTAAATTATACAATAATATTGAAGACATCGAAACTAAAAAACACATGGTTGTAACCATATGTTGTAACCAAAAAAGTATTTTTCAAAGTAGCCACCCTTTGCCACGATTACAGCTTTGCACACTCTTGGCATCTTTAGAAACTTATTTTGGAACATACAGTCGCTCTACCAGAAAGGATTTGTTTATTTCTCTCAGCAGTTAAACCTAGCGTGATTGGTTTCATCCATTTTCACTGTGATTGCACATCCTGTGCGATGATGGCGAATAAGCCAATTTCAATTTTGTTATGGATAACGCCACTTCATTTTCTGCTGCTGAATCACAACAAAACATCCATCAAATTGTCCACATAAATCATCCCTGACAGGGCATTTAAAAACAAATACGTATTAACATCACACATCCAGAGTACCACCGTTGGCCACTTGACTAAATTTCAGCGCTAGTAAATCCACGTTTGGTTTTAAATCATCGGTAACTGCACTTCTATCAGTGTCAACAATTACGCTGACCAATGGTGATGTTCCATAACAGGTTTTATAATGCAATTGCTTCTTTGCAGGTAAGTAAACGTTGAAACACAAGACGAGTTGGATAAAAGCAGTTTGTTTGCATATTGGTTGTGTATGTGCATGTGTATACATATTGTATACGTACTGTACAACAATATACAGTATATATACAGAGTATAAAGTGAATAGGAGATAGGACATATTTCGATGCATACACATAAAGAGGACTTTGGTGAATACCAATGACCAACAGCTTAGATGCAGATTTCCTGTCTCATGATAAAAACAAATGCAAATGAGTGTTTGACCAACAACAACTCAATAAGTCAGCCTCCACCAGCTTCACCGTAAATACAATTTGCAATCCAACTTGTTCCTTTTTTTAATGTCCAGGAGAAGCAGTTAAATTCACATGTTCACAACTCACAATTCAAGATCTATTGTTTTCCTGGAGTTCTTTTGCAACAATTTACGGAATATGCTAAAAGAAATGGAACATATAACATATTCCCTATAAACTACAATAAAAGTTAAGCCTACCACTCGGTAAAGCAAAATACTGTATGAACTGAAGTTGATTTTCACAGTTGGGTAACCCAACTTTTTTTTTATTTTGTGAAAAAATGCTATTATTATAAAACAATAGAACTATAGAAAAAATATTCATCCATCCAGTGAATGGTAATTGTAATACATTATCGTATTGTACTATATACATTTTGTGTATCACACTGTACTCGTTGTCTCCTATCAGGACAGGTAGGCGTGATTAGTTTAGAGCCATTGTGATTGAAGCAAATGTATTTGTTGTGAGACTAGATTTGTCAGTTCTGTTATCAGGCTCAGTTGAATCAAACCTTTAATCAGCACCATCTAACTGGTCATTACCTACAAACTGTCATTATTTAAACCTCTCCAACCCGCTGGGTGACTTATGGGAAATGTAAATGATCAGTGGGTGTCCATCAATATATTGTTTTCCTGAGCAATGGCTAATGCAGATGACGAGCTGCAATCTATAAAGTAGAAAGGAGAATACATTTTTTGGCTATACAGAGTGAATTTGAAATCAATCACGCAGGATGACTTCACTTTATAACTTTTATAGAGTTACCTGATTAGGAACACATATATATATTATTTGCCTGAACATGCCTCCCACTGCAAATGGTCGAGAATCAGCACTGAGTGAACATTTTAAAAGCCATGTTAATAAATGGCTACATTATATTTTGGCCAACCATAATGCCTCCCTGGGCTCAGAAATTGCTCAGTAGCCAGGGAACCTGTCAAAATGTAAAATATATGCCTCTTATTTATGGAACATCAATAATATGGATGTTCTGTCTGCAACTTGCTCCTTTGATTAACTCACTTCATTCAGATCTACTCTCTTGGGTTTGTTTTTCATCCCAACTTCAATCGATGCCCTTCTCTGCTTGTTAAACAGTCACATGACTTGAGTCTTTTCTTTTTAGTTTCAGCATCATAATCATTTATTGCACAGCAATGCTGATTCCAGATTATGTCATTAATTCTTATGTCTGCTGTACACTGCACACAGTATACAACGGCATCAAGCTGTCAAAAATACACATAGCTTTCTCGGAGAACACACTAATGTTTCAAGACATGATACGACAGGCCTCACGTTCAGCATACATGTGTAATATGCAACTGCATGAATATATAACAAAAGTTAGGGTGTGGGCTGGGGAGTTTTGTTTGGAAGCCTGACTGCTTGGGGAAAAAAAAAAAATTCGTCATTCTGGTAGTCCTTGCTAGGATAGACCTGTATCTCCTTCCTGAGGTGTAGATGGTGGTGATGTCTGGTAACTAGTCCACAATGGTTTTCCCAGCAGTCTTTATTACTCCTTGAGGAGCTTGCTGTTCCACCTTCGTACCACTGGTGAACCACACTGACACACAGTATTCAAGCACCCTTTCGATGGCACAGTGGTTGAAATTCACCAGGAGCCTTTGCAGTAGGTTTGCCTTTTTCAGTTTTCACAGGTAAAAGAGGCGCTGTTGGGCTTTCCCAATCACTGAGGCGGTATCGGTGCTCCAGGACAGTTCCTCAGTCACTGTCATGCCCAGGAACTGGAAGTTGGCGACCTTCTCACCATTTATGTAGAGTAGGGTGTGGTTGTGTTGTCCTGACATAGGAAGGTCCATGATCATATCCCTGGTCTTCTTTGTGTTCAGAGCCAGGTTGTGACTGTTACACCATACTGCTAGTTTTTGTACTTCACTCCTGTGTGCGGACTCATCATTGTTTGAGATAAGGCCGAGCACTGTGGCATTGTCTGCGTATTTAATGATGGAGTTAGAAGGATAGGAGGGGGAGCACTCATGTGTAAAAAGGGTGTAACGTAGTGGACTCACGTATCCCTGTAGAGCACCAGTGTTTACAGATAGAGTGGATTATACATGTTTGCCTAGTCTGACAGACTGCGCGGCTAGTTAAGAAGTCCAATACCCAGTTGCATAATGAGCTGTTAAGTCCCAGGTCCAGTAATTTGGTGACAAGCATGTTGGGCAGGATTGTGTGGAAAGCAGAGCTACAATCGATGAAGAGCATTCTTACATTTATGCTATTGTGCTCCAGGTCTTCCAACGCGGTATGAAGCGCAATAGCTATTGCATCTTCTTTCGAGCTATTCGCTCTGTAGGCATGCATTATAATTCATAACAACTTAGTATTTAACCAAATTAGTAATGTTGGCTATGGCTAAGCTAACCACTGCCAACTGTGAAATGATTCAAAGGAACGACTCCTATTGGAATCAAAAAGTTGCAAGGCCTTCTGGGAAACAATCTGATGAAGCACTTGTCATTTCAGGGGAAAGGAAATAAAAGAGGATAATTACTTTGAGAATTGCTCATCATTAAAAGGAAAAACCCACGCTTGAACAGAATTAAACTATAATTCCCATGAACTATTATTTTATTTATCATTGCACAAAAAAAATCTCTCCAACTTTTCTTTTTATGTGTTTGATGTTAATGACACTTTTGTATTGAGCACCATGCTGTACTGAAAGCAAATACCACCAACCATAGTCGTATGGTCATTAAAATGATGATGATGATGATGATGATGATCAACAGAATTGTGAATTTCTAAATAATGCTGGGGCTGCTCCATTTAGTGCAATATAAAAACAAAGAATCCATGTCTGTGGTTTTAAACTAAATTGAGGCCCTAAATGCAATCAAGTGAGAGGAGTGACCAACAACAAAGTTTGGAAGCCTGGCCCTGGAAAACAGTATTGCAATTATTCCTCAAATGAGACTTTAGGATGTTTCCATTATAGATAAACTCAAACCTTAATACCAACTGCCCACAGCAAACACAGTGAGGATTGATTTTTGTCTTCATTCTTACATTATTCTTTAGTATTATTCCTCAGACAGAACATAGAAAGCTGTGTTTTTCTGTGAATAAGTTATTCCTGACAAGCTCACATTTGAAAATTAATTATTTGAGTATAGAGTTTTGTTCATGTTCCTGTTTTGCACTTCTGGACTACTGCTTTTTGTTTTTGTATGTTGCATCTGCACCTCAGGGCTGCTAGTTTTTGTTTGTTCGTTGTGGCATACAATCACAATCCACACAGAAAGGTGACAGGTTACTCGTGCGCCGCACCGGATTGATTCTAACATCTAACAGTATGCACACACAGCCGGTCCATATACAGGAATCACACAGGATGTTAACACTGCCTGGGGTGTTTTATTTACTATTCCTAATCATGATTTAGTTGTTTCCTGCTCCGCGTTCCGCCAGCCTCCTGGCTCCTGACTCGCTGGCGTCTCTCCCGTGGGTCTGGCCTGCCGGTGATTAGGGAATTGCCCGCACCTGTCCCCAATCCCCAAGTCCCGTGAACCACACCTCCCGACATTTTCTCCCACACAGACAGAGCTAAACCACGCCCACACCTCCACGTTCGTGTTTTGCACTTCTGGACCACTCCTTTTTGTTTTTGTATGTTGTATTTGCACCCTAGGGCTGCACGTTTTGCTTTTTGCATTCCATTTTTGTATTTGCGTTTGGTACTTTTTCTTTTTCTTTTTCTTTCTTTCTGTGTGTGTGTGTGTGTGTGTGTGTGTGTGTGTGTGTGTGTGTGTGTGTGTGTGTACTTCTCTTTTGTCAGGTCTCTGGCTGTTGTCCTCTAGCACCCCTGACCATGTGATAGAGCCTTGCTCTGTGTGCTGAGTGCTTATTGGTTTCCAGCTCCATTCCTCCCCAGATGTGTCCGCCTGTGTGTGGCTTGGCGACCTCCACATCGATCAAGGATACATAAGGATACATAACTGACGCCTCCGTGCCTCTTGCTGGCACCACCTCAAACCAAACTTTCCACATCTCATTATCATTGTCTTCACTGTTGTATACTTTGTTTAGTGTCCATTAGCTTGTAAATCTTCCTCCTGCTTATTATACCTTCCCATTCTCCTTTAATATTCCTCCGCAATGTTGTTTCCTTTTTTGTTCACTTCAGGGTCTAAGGGCTATTAATTCTCTGTGAGAAATCCGGATGCTTCGAGGCCATGACTGTGATTAAGGACTGTCCAAATAGACTTGACTTGTTTGTTAGGCAGCATTGGGCTATTCTTTACAATGTGTTTTTGGAGAAAAGCATGCAGTCATTCTCTCTGACCTTTGTAAAGAGAATTTTAACATAAATGCTTAGCCACAGCATATAAAATGCATCTTGTTTCCAAAGGAATATGATATGAAATGGAAGGAATAGGAATATATCAGTGCAAATGAATGTTAACATTTGATAATCAAATTTGATAATTAAAATTGGAAAACAATCCTCTTCAGCGATTGGGATTTCCTGTTAACTTCAGGAAAAGACACATTGCCAATATACATTGTATGTTGTTCACATATTAGATAGACACTTCTATGTAGTTGTGTGGAAAGTGTGTCTTTTACTGGAGCTGCCCTTGAAGAGAAGTGCCAAGCAAACATTTTGCTAAAAGACCCAGAATACTGTGAGACACGCATGCCTGGGGGTACATAGCTGTTCTGTTGTTTGAACTGTGCACCTGACCCTCGAGACTAGACTGTCCAAAGGATAACTTGAAGGAACATCTGAATAACCTCAGGGAGATGACATAGCCTCCCTGTACAAGCCAATGAGGAGAAAAACTCTCTTTAATGACGTTTTTGTTCACACTTTCCCTCACCATTGAGACTGTCTTTTGGTAGACTCTACAGTGCTCAGAGCAATTTTGGAGCTTTGTTTCTGTCAATGCCCTTGTATAAAAGAAAATCACACCAACCTGGCAGTTGTGGTAAGTAAATAATGTTATATCCCAGGTAGCAAGGCGGGCATGGCCACAGGGTGGCAACGGTGGGACCTGTTGCTTGGGTAAAACTGTTTTCTTTATTTGCTAGAAACCTTGGAGCTATAGAATATTCTAAGCCGCTGCAGGGTGACATAGTGGAAGCATGCTGGGCCATTGTGTCACAGTGTTGTTGCCTCTTTGGGACAGTTCTTTGTGGCGTGCTGTTCACCCTGTGTTTACATGGCTTTCCTCCGGGTGCTTATTAATACTAATGCCCTTCACCAAGGCACTGGCATTAGAACTAGAGTGGGTCCCTGAGCATGATTGGCTGCCCGCTGCTCTTTAGGATGGGTCAAATGCGGGGGACAGTAAAGAAGTGGGACCAGATGTAAATGGGACACAGGTGTTGCTTGTTATCTCATCAGTCCAGCTGTAATGATTCGAGCCAGCAGGAACCACGTGTCACCCGCGGTTACTAGATGTGTGTAGTATGTATTCCCGGGTATTTTCACATATATGCATAGGCGTAGATTTCGGGGGGGACGCTGATGATTGTTAGTAAGCTTGGTCATTTTTTCCTGAGTTTTGGCCAATTTACCGGGATTTTTTTTTGTCATTAGGACAAGTCAGACCAGACAGATCTGTCCTAGAGAAGTGATTGGTAGGACGCTGCTCTTGTCCCTTTTCATGGGCCTGATGTCAGGGCCGTCTCACTAGGCAAAAAAAAACAAAAAAAGGGGAATGTATGGCATATGTCGCAGATACTTGGCTTTAGCCCTGTCACAATACACAAGGTTAAACAAACTTGTTGGGTTTGGCTGCACAGATAATCCGATAGTCTGAGAAGGCTATAGACCCGCTCTTGTTTGACATAGGATCCTAAATCCCCGCCAACAAACATGGGTCCTGTAGCGAGTTGATCAGCCATCATACTGAGAACACAAGAGCCAATGAGAGGCACTTGGGAGGCAATGCACTGTGTGTGTTTAATGAGAGCGTGTTACACAATGAGATTCAAGGCTATTGTTGCCATAGAAACACATAAACAGTCCTTTCTAGTTCTATTCATGTTTGTGACTATAATTGCCTTTCGTTTTCCTCCTTCATGACAAATACAATCGATAGATTTTTCCAATGAGAGATGATCCCTGAAGTCATGTTAGCCATTATGTTCTCATGTGTGGCCAATAGTTTTATGCATTTTGATGCGTAAAAACATGCTGAGTCAGTCACAATTCAACATTTTCAACTGTTCCCCGCCCCCACAAAACGACCTTTTGCGTTCAGCCCCACATGTAGCCAACTTTGAAGCCCAGCAAGGCCAGACCCCCTACTGTTTTTGACGCTGTTGTAATGTTGTGTAATGTGTTGTGTCGGAAAAACCTTTCAAGCAGCTCGAGCCATCTGAAGTCAAATTGCCTTGTCAATGTCAATGGCAATTAAACTGTATTTGATATTATCACAATTTATCACAAAGTTATGTTTCCACAATTTATCACAAGCCTCTTCTGTCTTCTTGTGAATCACACTTGAGAATTTTAGTAGGTTAACTTCAAAGCCTTTTTCTAAGTTATTTTTTATTTTTCTATAAAAAAAAAAAAAAACAGAGATAGTTATTCTTCTTCTGTTCACACACACACACACACACACACACACACACACACACACACCCACCCACACACACACACACACACACACACAAATGGCCTACTGTGAAAATATTTTACAGGATCCTGCACTTGATTACCCCCCCGGGAGAAACACTGGTCTTAATCTGTTATTGGCTTTATTCTACGTGTTATTCCAAGTGTTAGGATGTTTATTTTTTTATTGGGTTTTGTCTTATTTCAGACATGTTTGTGTAGGAATAAAAATGTCGGTCCAAATATTATAGGTTACTGTATATTATGCTGTATATTATTATAATGAAAAATAATAAAAAATATTCATTTACATCTTGGCTAGACAAGGCAAAACTAAAAACATGTTGTATAATGAACAGTCTTCATTAATCAACCCCCTGCCTCTATTGGGTACAGACACTAAATGCCTTGCTAATATCTTGTTTTTCTCTTCTGCGGTGTGAATGACATCTCACCTCCAATAGATGAATCTGTTTTACACCTTCCAAGAATTAAACAGGTCAACTAGCAGAGCACTGTAGGAGCCCTCTAGGTCCTCCACACGGCAACCTTGATCTACCATTCTCCTTGAGGGGAAAAGCAGGCCTATATGACTGTGATTGTGCAAGCAGCTCTCCACACACTGCTGACATAAACCCTCTGGGCACCTACCGTAGCCTGGTGTCATATTCTGCCTTCAGCATTTTTAGAGAGATTAATGAGTACGTGTACTCTGAAACAGTCCCTGGCCTCTACTTTGGCTTCCTAAGTAGGGAGCTTCAAGTCATTACTTGAGACTCTAAGTGGATTAGTTTTATGTCAATGCTTGGATTTGATCAACTTGGGTAATTCATTGCAATTAATTGGCAGCACAGTAGCATGAAGGTAAGGGAGTTGTAGGATACCTGAAATGTGTAAAGGTTATGATAATAGTATGGAAATGTACAGTTACACAACTAGAGTATAGGTATTTTAGCATCAAATAGTAATCTTTAGTGTTAAACAGTGGCTATTTTGTTGGTAAACAAGAACAAGGTTCTTTTGTTGATTACAATTAGGTCATTTAGCAGATGCTTTTATCCAAAGCGACTTACAATTAAATGCTGCAGATAGGGGTTAGGTCTCTTGCTCAAGGATGCTTACAGGTAAGCCAACTCTGGGGCTTGAACCCTCAACCTTCTGGCTGGGAGTCCAACACCTAGACTACTAGACTATCCTGCCCCTGTTGAGGTGCACTAGGCCTACTTCATACAACACATAATGAGTAAGATGTCATTCAATTAGAATTTGTACCATCTGTCCTGTACACAACATTTAATCCCAGTGGTAACTTCTCATTTATCTAACCACCAGCCAGCAGTTTGGGAATAGAATCCCCACAAGATAGCTACACTGCACCTGCTCCTTGACAAGTTAATAAAACTGTAAAGAAAACCAAACTCTAATTAAGACCTACATTTCATGTTAGGACTCATTTAAACGAGAAAGGAAAAGGATGAATTGTCTAATTATAATGGCATGGGAAGGCTAATGGCCTATTGTATCTTTTGTTAACTTCTTTGTTTTTATTTTATATTTGGAATTCATTTTTGTAGTGTGTGTGGGTGTGTGTGGGTGTGTGTAGGTGTTTTCAAGTGTTTTTCTATTTTCACATTGTTTTCACAGTTTGGGTTTTTCTTGTTTTATTTTCAATGAGTTACAACTAGGCCAGGGGCCTCATGTATAAATGTTGCGTAGGCACGAAAAGGTTATGTTGGCTACTTTTCATGTAAATGGTGTGATGCAGGAAATGAACGGGACGTGAGAATGTGCGGGCCGTGGCGCAATCTCTTGTCTGGCTGACTGGCTCTGTAACGTGGCGATTTCAAACTGAAAAGTAGCCTACCTATACTCACCAAATATTTCAAAATAAAGTTTCCACTCCAGTTACTGTCATACATCTATGACGTTGTCTATGAAAAAACATCATAACGGCTTTAGAACGAGAGACTGCAAGGAACCATGCATTACCAGTCCCCTTGTAAGTCTTCACCACACTCAGGTGTCTTGCAAAGGGGGCTTTCCTGAGAGAGCTGGCTGACCGGTCAGGTATATCACAATTCCTGATCCGCGCTATGCTAGCCGTATGGGATGCTCTCATCTGTATGTCACCCAGGTAGGCTATATAACCTTTCCCTACACTATGGGTGAGCAGGCCAACATTAAAGTGCCATTTGCAGTGATGAGCCGATTTCCAAATGTAATCGGAGCGATCAACTGCACCCACATTGTTATAAGGGCACCATCCGTTTATGTAAACAGAAAGCATTTTCACTCGATGTGCAAATGTGTGTCAATGCCTCCACCTCAGTGATCAGCACCTCAATCTGACAGTGGGTGAATTTTCTCTTTTTACCCTGTTTTGCAGCAGGATTAGCCATTATGATTTGGACAAAGGATGACATCAGGGGTGTCATTTGCATAGTAATTTATGGAAGGAGGCAAGGAAGGGTCAGTGGCGCGTTCACGTGCGGTGAATTTCACATTGATTGTGACATATAAAATAAAAGGTGCGCAGGACCTGGCGTACACCTGGTTTTATACAGGTGGGCATTTCTGTGCGTGCGTACGTACTTTTCAAGAGTACACCATCTTTTAGTGTGAAAGCTGCACAGTCTTTTACACATGAGGCCCCAGGTGATGTGAGTCAAGCCATTTTATCCAACCAATCTGTGCCTTCTAATTGTCCATTCAATTTGTCTCAGGTGTTTGTGCCTCCATAACAGCTCCTAGTTTTTACCTGTGCAAGAGAGAGGGTTACTGTTACTTTCAGTGTTAACTCCAAATGTCATAAGGAGTACTGCAGTAATCAATAATAATTTCCTTTGACTTTCTCTTGCTTAGAGCTTTAAGAAAACAATATTCATTCTGCACTCTTCAAGAGGCTAAATTTGACTGTCTTTTTTTTAAACAAATGTAGGACATGCTTCCGATATCTAGGAGAGTTCTAGTTGATAGGCTAACATTGGGTCTTCAGGCAATATTCCATACATATTAGCCTGCTGCCCTCAAACTGCCTATTTTTTCCCTGCTCTCATTAGGTTTAATAAATAGACTAAACTGGGTGTTATAAAGGCCTAAATAACTTTTTACTCTTGTATTGTATGTCGAAAGGTAAATTGTATCTGGGGAGAAACTGCGCAGTGTGAGATGCATTAGAAACTGTCACTGTAGCTTGGCAACTTGCTCTAATGTATGTATGAATGTTTCATTGTATGTTTCATTTTACCACTGTGAAAAAGCACTACAACCAGTTGTTTAAGGAAACATTTCCGAGAGCCATTATGTCTAACGGCATGGCAAGACATCAACCTTACAAACTGAAAGTGGTTAATGGTAACAATAGTTGCGACCACAGTCTGGTGTTTCAAGTTGATTTTACTGTGTCAGTGATGGCCTGACTGAACCAGCCAACCAATATTTGAGGAAGATGTGAATCCAAAGGGGAGCAGTGAATGTTGTTCATTTTGGATTGACGGTTTGAAGGTGTTTTCATTCCATATTTGCTATTTTGTTCTAAATAGGAAATAATGGGAATATGGATATTAACAACAATCTGTTTGTTGACTGTTCATCATGCATGCTTGTAATCAAATTGTATGCAAACTAATTCTGAGTTTGACCATTGTAAGAGCTTTCATATTTAAAATCTGCAGGTCTGGGGCACAGGAGCAAGTAAGCTTCATGTAAGTTGATAGTGCAAGAGGAGGTAGAGTTGAACACATTTCTATTCATGGAAAAAGCTCTTGTCAGAACATTCTCTTAAGAGTGTGTTTGTATGCACAAGGTTAAATTCTTATATCAAGCGTTTTGTCTGCATCCTCATATCCCAATTACAGATAAGCTTAATACTGACAGAATATTTACTTCTGCCACAGAGAGATAACTCAGACTGCAAAAACCACTGTAAAACAGAATATGATGTTAGAATGCCTGTATCTGGGACGCATGCATGGGCGTGAAGTTATCCAAGTTACTTGGGAAGGGAAATATTAAAACAAACAATTGAAAAATAACTATTTTTACTGATAAATCAAGAACATCATTCTTGTATCAATGTACAACAAGAGGTTAAAACATTTCAGAAACACCCAAGGGTTGTTCCCTCCAATTTATGGTTATTTACATTCAAAGCACCAGCTGGACAGAGATAAGTAAACTAAATTGTGAATTAATCCTTCATCCATCGTTACATAGAATTTCCAAGGCCCACTATAATTGTGTGGGGTTTAATTACTAAAAAGCAAAATGATCAACATGTAATGAGAAGTAAAAATTTATCATTGTCCACATCTTTCAATTGGTTTATCAACAGGCATGGACAATGCTGTGGATTACAAGTGGTCGCTGCAATGAGTAAATTCCACCTTAGCTTCATTTTAGTGGGGTTCTAAATGTTTTTACTCTTTAAAAGGTCAAGAAATTAGTTCATGTTAATGGTCTTTCTCACTGGTTCCATAAATACATGCACATTTATAACTAGGTTATACTTACACGGCCTAATTAAATATGGGTCTAATTTTATTTCAAATTGTATTCATTTATGGGCAGTTTTAAGGAGATTTATTTATTTTGCTGTTAAACCCAAATAGTTAATTACAATCATCCTTAGGCTCTGAACTATAATCTGCTATGTCAATTAGGTATAGGCAACCAGTATTATATAATACTCAGGTTTTTACTTAGCTTTATGTTAAGATAAATCTAATATATTGGTTAAGAAATTGTAGATCGGTTTCTTCTTCTCACAGCATTTACCAAATATATCAAAGATAATTTCCTTTAAATCTTGCTGCCAAGATTCATAATTGAACTGTGGATGGAATTTATATTTCACAGAAGAAGCTCATTAGAATCCTTATAACAGCAGTGTTAGAATCAGGGGGTAAAGTCTTTAGCCCTTAAGGAGAGAATGGTCTCTACAAGGTTGGCAGTGAAGAATATTAGAATAAATAGCATTGGCAAATGACACGCTTACGGAACAAATACCCTATTGACTAAGAACAAACGCTGCCAGCAAACACTATTTCAGACAAGATACCATTGTCCAGGAATATGGAGATGGCATTTCTTGCCTTGGTTTACATAGCAGGATTGTGGCTCAATGTTTTCCATAGTATTCACTGAATATGTTTTGTGTTTTGTGGAGACAGAATAGCCTACAGAGGATCAGGCCTTTTCAATATTTTCTTGCAACCTCATAGTAGTACTCATAGCGCCATAAGAGTGCCATCTACTGGCCCATACATTCACTAACAAGTAGGCTGTTCCTCAAATAAACAAATGAGATTTATTTTTGTTTTGCAAATACAACAGATATATTAGAATTAGATGGTGGGTACAAAATATAATCTCTATATTCGCTTCTGATACATTCTAGCAAGGAAATACATTTCAGCAGATTCCTTCCTGCTTGCTTTTGGCTTTATAGTTCTGACTGTGCTAAAGACACGGGATAGCATATCCTGAAGTTTATGAGCATAAATCCCATCCCAATATTTACAAACCAGAGATCCACCTGGCTGTAGAATCTTCTCAGCTAAATCTATCAAAGTCAAACACATGGATATCAGTTTCTCGTGGTCCATTTCCCTGAAACCAGTGGCATTGGGTGCCATGTCACTCAGGATGACATGGGTGTGTCCATTAGGGAGAAGTTCCACTAGCTTGGAATATGTTATCGGGTCAGTAATATCATGATTGGACAGGAAATAAGCTCCATCCAGAGGTGGAATGTTGAGGAGGTCTATTCCAATGACTGTACCATGGGGCAGTTCGGTACCTAGGATGAATTAAAACTCTTATTATTGTCATGCTTGACTGGTTAATAGATCGATCGAACATGCCATCATTTTAACATGTAGAACGAGTAAGTCAAAGGGTTCCTTAAAAGGGATCACTCACTTGTCCCAGCTGAATTGACCCTCTTGACTGCTACTTGACTCCAGGCACCTGGTGCAGCACCGCAATCTACAACGCTGTATCCAGGTTTTAAAATCTTGTATTTGTCATCTATTTCCAAAAGCTTAAAAGCACTTCTACACCGAAAATGTTGAGCATGAGATGCCTTTACAAACGGGTCGTTGAGTTGCCGCACCAGCCATTGCTGGTCTGCGTGAGTTTTGCCTTTGAGATTATGTGGAGATTTTTTCATTAAACATGCCGAGGTATTTAAAGCTCTTTTGAGTAACACGAAAGAAAGAAAAGGCCGCATTATTTGTGTGATAGCTAGCTCTCATTTCCTTCTGCTATTGGCAAACTGCGCTTGCGTGAAAAGACAACTTATGATTGGTCGAAGATGGATAATGTGCACCCTCGCTAAAATACACAGTTCCGTTCATTTTTGGCAGTAATGAATAGGTTAACGTCATTATTACTTCTATTTTGACACAACTTGTAAATATGTTCTGTAATTTTTGTGGCGATCATTTTTGTGGTTTAACAAGGGCCTGCAATAATGCAAGTAATTAGGACTAGAATGAGAATCGATCGTATCTAAATAGCACTGTTAATGTAATAGGAAAGCAACCTACTGGGTTATGTCAAGAGTGTCAACAACTAGAAATAATACACCAGCACATATAGCCTATTATACCATGCAGGAGGTAGCCTACACAATTGAGAGAGAAGTATCAGTATCAGTTTAAAGTATTTTAGTAATGGGGGCGAGTGTAAGAAGGAAACCTTTTTTTTTTTTTTTCTGAAAGACGCCGGATATTTTGAAGTAGGATGGCGTGTTGGGTTGATCCAGAAGGTGGCAGCAATGCAACAAAAAGGATGCCGGCTTCCAAACTACAAAGAAGAAGAAGATGAAGAAGAAGTGAACACATGTCAGCGCATAACGTGCGCGGTTGATAAAGTAGACCTACTGACAATAAATTTGGTCTGCAGACTGCATGATTACATCCGTGGTCTGTACCTCTGGTTTACATGAGTTTATCTGTTAAAATATTTTGCTTATCAATACTATAATATCTACAAACAATTTACTCACTTTAAGTATGTCATGAATTTACAATGTATTTATGTAGCCTACAACATTCTCTTTGACAGGTGAAATGTTAACCTCGAAACTGTTGACCCTGGTGCTGGTGGTGCAGCCTGGGCGAGTATTGCTTGGCATGAAGAAGAGAGGATTCGGAGCAGGAAAATGGAATGGCTTTGGGGGCAAAGTTCAAACTGGAGAGACCATTGAAGATGCTGCAAAACGGTAAAATAAATTGCATCTGTATTGCCTTGGTACACACACACACACACACACACACACACACACACACACAGAGCTTCTAAAACAGAGCATAAGAAATCCTTACATGAACACATAGCCTTTTGAACGCAATGGAGCCCGACGTGTGAATGAGATGAACGAGGCACTTTGCGTGCATGTATTCCATCATAGCGTAGTCAAATTATGTATGAGTAGACGAGACCACCAGGCCCAGTCCATGCAAACTAAAATAGGTCATGAGCTTTACCAGAGACAATATAAAAGAGTCTGGCCACTCGGTAGCCATCTTGGTAACGTTACAAGAGGCCCCTGTCTAAATGAAACACACCCCCTGAGATAACTTCCTGGATTAGTATGATGATGATGCGTGTTAACAGCCGGAAGTACTGCAAGAAAAGTCTAAAGTGAATTAGTAGAAAGCCTGTAAACACCTCACTTTCTTAAAGGACCAGTGTGTAATATTTAAGAGGCTCTAGTGACAGAAATGCAATATAAGATCCACTATGTTGTCAGTGGT
>JAODLI010038363.1:0-18307 GCA_027575585.1 Percopsis omiscomaycus | reverse complement strand
ATATATATATATATATATATATATATATCTCAATACAAACCCACAGTGGTTTTGTAGTGCCACATCCTGTTGGTGCTACCTTGCTCATTGCCTAACCCCTTCTGTCTCAGGGAGACATCTATATCCTCTCACCGCTGGACAGAGAGACCAAGGACCGCTATACACTGACCGCTATTGCCCGTGACAACCCTGGAGGCAGCTCCGACAACAGAAGAGAGAACTCGGTTCAGGTTAGGAAGACATAGATCAGTGTTATAGGCATGTGCTTAATATAGCTTACAATTACAATTAGCTCATTGAGCTAATTGTATTGACGCGTTTATCAAAATCCGACACTGGGGATTCTAGGCATCTTGCTCAACTGTATCTAGTATTCTAGTATGCTAGAATCGATACTAGCAAACCTGAATCTTCTGGTTTGATTTACCGGTTTCCTGTTGGTTGTCAGGTCCTGGTGACGGTTCTAGACGTGAACGACTTTCGCCCACGGTTCTCCCAGAGCGTGTACCAGACCAGCGTGTTTGAGAATGAGCCCAGTGAAACGTCCATAATCACACTGACTGCCACTGATCTGGATGAAGGGGACAATGGTGTGCTGACTTATACCATGCAAGGACCCGGGGCAGGTATGAAGACCTCTATGGACCCTTTTCACAGAGGCGTCTTAGTAGGGCAACCCCAGGTGTAGATCCCAACGTTAACTATGGCTCCGTTGCATTTTGTTATGCCAGTGCACCAGTATGGACACATCTAGGGACACCACCAATACATTGTCAGTGCTGGTGCACTGGTATACCTAAATGAAACAGACCTGCAATTAATGTTATGAGCTACACCTGTTTTCCCTACTATGACACCTCTGTGAAAAGGGCCCATACCAGTGGTTCTGTGGGTGGGGACCTCCCAAGGCAAGGTCATTTGATTTGTTTTATCATTTTTGTTTTATTATTTTTATTATTTTTAGTATTTAGTATGATTTGTTTGTCTAATTTCTCACACCTTGTCTTTTTTTGTTTTTACCCTTTCTATACTCCCTCCCCAGATTCATTCTCTCTGGACCCCAAAACGGGCGTGGTGCGTTCTCGGCATATGCTGCAGTCGTTTGAGCGTTTCAACCTGACCGTGGTGGCTACAGACCATGGCAAACCCCCCCTGTGGGGAACAGCGTTCCTGCAGATCACCGTTATAGACGTCAACGACAACAGACCTCTTTTTGTCAGGCCCACCAATGGAACCATCATTCATATTTTAGAGGTATGAGAGCTGTAATTATTTGTTTGGTGTTGCGAGGTTTTGCGTATGTTTCAGACTGTTTAAAGCATTTATTCAAGACCCGATTTGTGTTTTGCAAGTACTCCATAGCAAGTACAAAAATACCAAACAATAATGTGAAGCAGCACATCCCTGTATTGTTTGTGTGACTTTCTTCAACCTCCCTGTGTTGTTTGTGTGACTTTCTTCAACCTCCCTGTGTTGTTTGTGTGACTTTCTTCACAGTCCCTGTGTTGTTTGTGTGACTTTCTTCACAGTCCCTGTGTTGTTTGTGTGACTTCTTTCGACGTCCCTGTGTTGTTTGTGTGACTTTCTTCAAAGTCCCTGTGTTGTTTGTGTGACTTCTTTCGACGTCCCTGTGTTGTTTGTGTGACTTCTTTCGACGTCCCTGTGATGTTTGTGTGACTTTCTTTGACGTTCTTTTAACGTTTCCTGTTGCCGCACCACAGGAGCAGCCGCCAGGCGTGTTGGTGTACGAGGTGTTTGCTACCGACGGTGACGAAGGCGTGAACGGAGAGGTGCGCTACGCTTTCCTGCACACAGGAGCAGGGAACAGAGACTGGGAGAACTTCAACATCAATGCCCTGACCGGGGTTATCACCACCGCGGTCAAACTGGACCGCGAGAAACAAGCCCTGCACAGCGTGAGTCTCCAGGGCTCGGTGTGTGTCTCTTTCAAAGCATGTCCACAGTTGTCACCTGACTCATCATACCTTGTTCCCTCAGCTTATCATTGTGGCCAAAGACTTGGGCCAGCCAGTGCCTTACGAGACCACACAGCCTCTGCAGGTGGCGCTGCGGGACATAGATGACAACGAGCCCGTCTTCCTCAAATATCCGGTGAGTGTAAAATAAAATAGATGCTTCATTAGGTACAATGTTGCACTCTGCCAGTACACTGTCTAGCAGTTTGTTTTGGTGTCTCTATAGTTACATAGAGACAGGGCAGGATAGTCTAGTGGTCTGGGTGTTGGACTCCCAGCCGAAAGGTCGTGGGTTCGAGCCCCAGAGTTGGCCTACCTGTAAGCATCCTTGAGCAAGATGCCTGACCCCTACCTGCTCCATGTAATAGCACCATGTAATTGTAAGTCGCTTTGGATAAAAGCCTCTGCTAAATTACCTAATTGTAATTTATGTATCAGCTGGAAAATGACCAACGATAAGATAACCAATAACAAAGCATTGTGCTTTTCTCCTTGACAATACCAAGGTGAAAAGGTTAAGGGTCTTCAGCCTGCCCTATAGAACCAAAACATAGTCATTTCCAGAACATATACAGTGCTGCATGTGTAGTTACTAATTGTTTCTTCTTTCTTATGCATACATATTCTGTACATTATTGTGTGCATATACATTATATCATAGTGTGCATATTATTTGTTGTGTGTGTCTCAGCCCCGGGGGTTGCCGTACCTGATGCTGTCGTTGCCCGAGCACTCTCTTCCTGGCAGTGTGGCGGGGAACGTGACCGGAGCCGTGGATGCCGACGAGGGCTCCAACGCTGTGGTGTACTACTTTATCGCAGGTGGGTCCTGGCACACTGATTCACTCGCTGTCCGAATGAACAGTAACATGATGGTTGGCCTTCTTATATGGGGTGGATAAATGCATAAATGATGTGTTCAATCTCTAATTGGGATTGAACACAATTAGTGTTCAATCACCGTGAATTGTCCACCATTGTTTGTATGAAGTAGAACATCTATCAAATGACTACTGCCTGGTCAAAGTATGCAAAAGAGAGACAACTTCTGCTCATTCTGATTAGTGAAATCCTTGCCGTTGAAGACACAGACACAGACACAGATAGTCTTCTGGATGAACTCTGATAAAGGTTTTACACTCTGCATCCTGTGGGAAGCGCTATTACAGATCTGATTCTCTCCCATGCCGTTATTGTAGGGGGGAACAGCGATGGGAACTTTGCCCTGAGTCCAGCGGGTGTGCTGGTAGTACAGAAGGATCTAGACCGGGAGACGATTCCTGTTTACACCATCATCGTCAAGGCTTCCAGCAACATGAACTGGACCCCTCCCAGGGGTCAGAGGGCGTCATGGGCCAGGGCACTGGACCCCGTCAAAGACCCCACCCTGCAGGAGGTTCGCATCTTCTTGGAAGACATCAACGACCAGTCGCCACGCTTCACTAAGGACGAGTACACAGCAGGTGTGTGCACGGTGGGCGAGCCCTCCATGCTAGCGTGTATGCTCTGAATGCCAGCACCGGTCTCTGCTCACCGGCGTTTCTCTCCCACACCCTCCTTTCTCTGCCCCAGGAGTCGTAGCAGACGCCAAGGTGAATTCGGATCTCATTAAGGTGGAGGCCATTGATAACGACATAGGGAACAACAGTGTCGTCTACTACCACATCGTTTCCATCCGCTACATCAGGCTGCAGTCCAACAGCACAGAGGATAAGGGCAAAATCTTCATCATAGGTGAGCCAGCGTTTTAGTTGCCAGTGCTATGGAGGTATGGGGGTTAGGTTGGGTTGGGTTGGATTAGGTTAACTTTATTGTCCCCAATGGGTAATTCTGCTTGAGCACAGTGCAGAGATGTTCATAAAAAAACATCACAAAAGACATCAACAAGAACCTGAGAAGCATTGACATGTTGTAATTCACTAGAGGAAAACTATTTTACATTGTTCAGCACCTTAATGGAGGCTGGCACAAATGATAATTTTAATGACTACTGGCTCATGGTCAGTAACTTGCCTCGGGTCGAAGACCACCTCCTGTGTTTATTGGATGTTTAAAATTAGATGATTGGTGTCACACCATTTAACAAATGTGTCTATTTCCTCTTGGTACACAGAGGAGTCCGTATCCTTGTGCAAAAGGCTTAGGATTGCGGTATTGTCAGCCAATTTCATTATATAGTTGTTTAAAATAATATAAAATAAAGATCTTTGAAAGTTTGAAACCTAAAGACTAAAATAAAGTAGCATCTAAGACCAGATGAAACGGACACAAAAACTACTGGTCACATGAACTGGAGTTTACCTGTTCTTTCCTATTCTAAATTCTAGTACAGTCCAGTCTAATCAATCTAGTGACTGTCCTGTGCCTTTCCCAGGGGAGATGGACGGCATCATTCGTACCTACGACAAGTTCACGGGCTACGATCCGGGCTACTTCCAGTTGGAGGTGTTGGCGCGGGACAAGGCGGGCCACAGCGACTTGGCCAGGGTGGGCATCTACATACTCCGGGACGACCAGAGGGTTAAGATAGTCATCAACGACATCCCAGAGAAGGTTCGCCTTTTCCAGGACCAGTTCATCAACCTGCTGTCCAACATCACTGGAGCCATCGTCAACATAGATGACCTACAGGTGGGCAGGCAGTGGGGCTATACTGTATAGTTGTTATATTGTAAGTTCCGCGATCTCTCATTTTGACCTAAAACACGCATACTTTAAGCTGCGTGCGATGTTGTTTTGGTAAAATATTACCTTTTATTATTTAATGGAATTGATCTTACCAAGTCCCAGTTAAACCAACATAAGACCCTTTGCATTTGCAATAGCCATGAAGGACTATGTTCTAGCTAGTACAGTAATCTGAAATATTTTGCCACAAGAAATGTTGTGGTTTATGTCACTACTGTAACCAATGTTGCTTCCTGCCGTACTGCCATTGACCTGAATGTATTTCTGAAACTTTAATGAGTACAGCAAAAACAAATATATATGGAATAATATCAGGTAAAAAATAGCTGTCAAAATCATACAGAGGGTCGTGTAATGGTCTCGTGCCCAGGCGAGGTTACCAGTTCACCATGTTATCCTATCCTAGCTTTAGTTTTGAGAAGCGCTCGTCTAGAGTTACATTTCTCACGAACCTTTTCTCCTCAGTTCCACGTGGACAAGAAGGGCAGGGTGAATTTCGCTCAGACAGATATGCTGATCCACGTGGTCAACAACCAAACCAATCACATCCTCGACGTCGAAAGGTCTCGTATACGTCACGTAATGCTTGTCATTCAGCCAATAGATACAGTTCTTTGGATGTGAATGTTTGTCCTCTTGATGGTTTGGTTGCCAGGGTAATTCAGATGATCGACGACAACAATGAGCAGCTGAAGAACCTGTTCAGGAATTACAACGTCCTGGACGTCCAGCCTGCAGTCAGCGGCCAAGCACCCACCGACATCTCCACCCTTCAGGTCCGTATATATGGAGCCAGACACACCGACTGCCTCTGCTTACCAGTGTATCAGTATCTCTCTCTCTCTCTCTCTCCTTAGCTGGTCATCATAATCCTGGCTGTGCTGCTGTGCATGGCAGGCATTTTCTTCACCCTGACGAACTGGCACTATCGCAAAGTGTAAGGCTATTTTTATTACGCCTCATACGTGCCATTTCATTCTAAGTGTGTAAAAGTTGAGAAAAATACCTATGCCATGTCAACATGTTTTTCTGTGACAGACACAAGAGGAAGCTGAAAGCCATTGTGGCGGGTTCCACTGGTGAGTGCACGCATGGTGTTGACGGGACCGTCCCCTACACCTCTATGGCAGGATGTCTGTTTCCGCTTCGAGCTCACGTCTGTTAGCTCACAGAGCTAACAGATGTTCTGTTACAGCTGCATGTGAGGCCTTGGTTCTAATACATCCGTTCTTTATGCTCTAGGGAATCAGGGTCTAATGGACATCCTGGATATGCCCAACACCAACAAGTACTCTTTTGAGGGGTAAGATAATGCCTTGGACTTGTTTTCGTCAGTTCAGTAACAAAAATATATATACTGTAAACATACATAATACACTTTAATATGTACACTCATTAATGCAAATATCTAATGATCCCATCATGTGGCAGCAACTCATTGCATAAAAGCACGTAGACATGGCCCAGAGATTATGGTTATTGTCCAGACCAAACAGAATGGGGAAGAAATATGTGTGACCGAGTGATTTTGACCGTGGAATGAGTGTTGGTGCCAGAAAGTGATTATCTCAGAAATTGCTAATCTGTTGGGAGTTTCACACACAATAGTCCCTACGAGTTTACATAGAAGTTCTGAAGGCGAAAAAGCCTGACAGAAAGGTGACTGTAACACAAAATAACCAGGGGTTACAACAGTGATATGGAGAAGAGCATCTCTAAACGCACATGTCCAACCTTAGTGAATGGGCTACAGGAGCAGAACACACTGGTTCCACTCCTCAAATGCACACTTCATTAGGTGAAAGGTGGTTCCTCATAAAGTGGCAATTTCCTTTTAGCTTATTTTTTCGAATTTCATACATTTGTGGTCGTCAGGCATTTTCATATGATCTGTATCTGCAGGGCTAACCCAGTGTGGCTGGACCCGTTCTGTCGTAACCTAGAGCTGGCTGCCCAGGCCGACCATGAAGACGACCTGCCCGAGAACCTCAGTGAGATCACCGACCTGTGGAACAGCCCCGCCCGGACACATGTTAGTGTCACCCCGTTTATCAGGGTTGTGTCCTGTTCAACAACAGCATTCTCTCAAGCTCAGAACCATTTGTTACCAACAGCACCAAGCATAAGGGCACGCCTATAGCCTAGGGGCTAAGCCTTCAATACAAAAAATATTGGAGTCCAGCTGTGAACGCTCACATGAGTTCTCTATTAGTTTACCTTCTCTGTCACCCCTATTACGCAGCTGTGCCCTCCGTATTTCTAAATAACTGGTGGTGGTGGTGGTGGTGTGGTGCCTTTTACTCTTCTAGGGAACGTTTGGCCGTGAGCCTCAAGCTAAGCCTGAGGATGACAACTACCTGAGAGCAGCCATTCAGGAGTATGATAACATCGCCAAGCTGGGGCAGATCATGAGGGAGGGTCCCATCAAGGTGAGAGATTAGCCCGGGCCACGGGAACCCCAAGGAGGGAACTCGGGGCTTTTTGCGTTGAAAAAGAAAACAGTGCTGCTAATATTCCAGTATTCCACCACAACATGTCAATAACATAAATGCCAGCATTTCAAATAATAGTGGAATATGAATGTGCTCTATAAAATATATTATATTATAGTCAGTAAGAGGACAGGAAGAGAGCCTCCTGAGATCTAGCTCCTGAGTTAGATGGTGGCTCTCAAACTGTGGGTCGGGACCCCGCTAAACAGAGTTATTTTTGGGGGTCCAGGGTCAACGAGGTTGAGAAAACATGTATTAGACCCATAACGCTTTGAGCTGCCCTTCATGCCAACTGTAAAGGCTCTGTGAGACGACATATGCTGTGACAGGACACATTATGACGTGTTTGATTCGCACTGCCATCCTGTCAGGGCTCTCTGCTCAAGGTGGTTCTGGACGACTACCTGAGGTTGAAAAAGCTCTTTGCAGCCCGACTGGTCACCAAATCCACCAGCCAGGGAGACCACTCATCAGTTACTGAGGTGGGCTTGGAGAAGCAGGTCTCGCACCTGCAGCCTTGCCCTTCCTGTGTCTCGCCACTGGAGGGCGATTTCCCCTTTCTTTGCCCTGTCCCCACTGCTTTAATCTCTGCTTCTCACTCTGACCACATGGGACAGACTGGGCTCAAATAGCATCTGCCATAGACAAAATCGGGACCAGATGTGCAGCAGTTGCCACAAGAGACGCTTAATGTATACCGAACAGACAGGAATGTAGGCAAATGTCAGTTTATTATTATTTAGTAGGTCCTTGGCAGGTACCAATGCCTGGGGAAGGTTTGCACTTTATCTGAAAACACATGATATTGGAGCCAGGTCTGTCATCATGTATTTTAGCCACTGCTGCGTCACTGTTGTGTCACACTTTGAACCACTTCTTCTTCTTTCTGTCAAGGGCGCTCAAATCCCGTCTCAAACATTGTGTCAGCGTGTCCTGTATCATCCCATGACCCCATTCTCATGTTCATTCTTCTGTGTGCGCCGCCATCTCCCTCCTGACAGTTGATCCAGAGCGACCTGGACGACGACGACGACGAGCAGCTGGGCATGGGCGGGGGCCGCGGAACCCTCCGCTTCAAGCACAAGCTGCCTGTCGAGTTGAGGGGCCCCGAAGGTGTGCACGTGGTGCACGGCAGCACGGGCACCCTCCTGACCTCTGACCTCAACAGCCTGCCGGAGGACGACCAGCGGGCCCTGGCCCGCTCCCTGGAGGCGCTCAACACGGACGGGGGGCCGTACTCGGAGCGCAACGCCCGCACAGAGTCGGCCAAGTCCACCCCGCTGCACCGCAAGGACGGGCAGATCCTGACGGAGAGCCCCCTGGAGATGACGGAGCTATGACTAGCCGAGGCATCGCTGGTCTGAAAGGAGCAGCTACTCCCATGTGTCCTTGTGCCCCGCCTTCCTCCACGCCAGCAGCCTGTCGGGTCATGTTGGGAGGTTTACGAGTGTGTGTAGTGTAGGGAACCTCATCCACCAATCAGCAACATGGCCTAGGAGAGCACCTGTTCACACAGGGTTGGTTTGAGGGGGATTTGATGCGGTCGATGTTCACATTTAAACAGCGGCTTTATTCAGAGGTTTTTGAATGAGTGGAGCGTCTTAAGCAACAACTTGCTGCCAGCCAATGCCAGCTGGTCTCTCACATTCATCCGAAGTACAGGTTTAGAAGAGAGACTAAGCCTCCCTGTGGGAGAAGCTCGTTGAATCTCAGCCTTACGAAGGTGCTTCATTCCCCCCGTGTCCTACTGAAGTCAGACCTCGACTGCACACACTAGAACGACACATCCTTCGTTCTCACATTCTGATCAAAGTTTTCATGCAAGTTGATGCAATCATACATTGTTGATGGGTATAGAGTCTATTGAGTCCTCTTTAGCTCCTTAGATTTGGACCATAGTGACATCACCATTGCTGAAGGTGAGGCTTCTTTTTGTTTCAAACACTGGCACAAGAAAAGAAAAACACCTTTATGCAAAGCAGTGATGGTCATCTTCACGCTAGAACGAGCCACTCAAGGAGACCTCTCACTGATACTTGAAGTCTTTATACAGACTGAAAACACAGAAAAGGGGCTACAGCAAAAAAGAAAAAAGGGTCTCTAATTTCATTGTAAGGATAAGAAAGGGTTTATAAACCAAAGCATGTGAAATTGAGGACGGTGAACACCAGTAATTTGTTTCTTATGTGTGAATTCTCACAATATTAGACTCCTGCCGCAGTTGCAGCGTTATTGCAGAGCTCTCTACTAACAAACTGTCGTATGATTCCTGGTCCAACTATGTAAATTACTATATTTTCTAAAAATTACGGCCAGTGTCAATGTAATAAATTTCACTGTTTGAAGTTTAAACTATGACAATTTCTAACTTTCAACTTGAACAGAAAACAATTTGGTCAGAAAAGACGTTATGTCGCAGGTTTTAAATTCTGCAAAAAGTGAGGGAAAACAACTTCTAAAAACATCAACTGCTTCTTTTCATACTGAAGAAAAAAAGGACTCACCAGTAGTCTTAAGACTGTTCACCGTCCTTCGTAAAACAAAGCTTTAGTATGGACTCAAAAGAATGTGGAATAAAATAATTTATCCAACAAAGTTATCCAAATTGTGGAGACTGTAAGATGGCAACATTTTGCCCACAAAGACTATACACTGCCACCTAAGGGGGTAAAATAATACATGCTCAAAAGGGCAGTGATTACTTTATTTTTTTATTTATAAAAAATATTAGGGGAAAAATGTGATGGAAATATAAATATTTTTGAAGAAAAAAAATGCTGGTTTACCAAAACGGTTTGAGAAATAGTGGATGTTTGGAGTATGTGTACATTGTGCTATAGTGAATTTTGTGGTATTTCTTTCCTTCGTATAGCAAATGACATGGTTCCTGACGAGTGGCGTGTTATTTTTTTATATTCCCATTTTGTATGTTTTTAATTTTTGGTCATTCACTGTCAGCAGCCTTGAGGTCTGTGTTGGAAACGTTGTCAGATGATCTGTGATAATAAAAGAAATATGCAATGGCCTCCGACTTAGTTCAGTGGGATGCTGGGATTGCACCCCGCCCAACATACCGCTGGCACAGTGGAATTTCTCCTGGTAAGTAGGACATTAGCACTAGTTTACTACTGCACAACATATTCTCTCTACCCTGAATTACAGCCTTGCTGTAATTCACACTTTACAGAGATATTAATATTTCAATCAGCAACGATACTTTTCACCTGGCTAGTGAACAAGACGCTCCATCAGATAATTTCTGGAGCCATGCTGCCACCTGGTGGACGAGGCTAAAATCAGTTCAGTTCCATACACCACATGCAAGACAGGAAAACATTGCTTAGCCCACCACTTAATCCTTTATTGTTACCACTAGGTTACATCAAAATGAATTTAATAGTTCACTGAACAGTTGTTTAAGTCATTCGCCTGTAGCTTCCTTACCTCAATACAAGTAATAACACTGAAGCTTTCTCAGATATTCCATCGTTCACAGGGCAGAACCGAACCTGCATTTTCATCTTCCATCGTTTCCCAAAAACACACTCCAAGTTACTCTAGTTTGCAGAATTAAATTGTTCTAGTGTGTAAGATATTTAAATTTAACTTGAAATGTACCTTCAATGAAATTCTACAACAAAACTAGAGTAACTTAAGAATACATACTACCAGTAGAGATGGAGATTTGCTTTCTGAGAAACAATGAAGTGAACAGTCGTTTCCAGTCCTACACCTACTGTTAACTAATTAATTCACAGCAAACCTGATATTGAGGTAAGGAAGCTACAAACCCCAGGGATTAACAAAAATTCAGCAGCGCATTTAAGAGTTGCAGGAGCCTTTGTCGTCGGACAGTTTCATCGACTGGTGGCTGTGCCCGATGTCCCAGAGCCGCTGGTTGTAGGCATCTTCTTCAACGTCCTGTTCAACTGCACAGATGTGGACTTGTTACTGTCAGACCTCAATATCATAGACTAGTTCTGAAACACGTCTTTAAGAGAAGGCAGGGAATGAAGAAAATACTGAAAACTGATCAATCGGTTGCATGACAACAATTTAATATTTCCCTCATGCGCAGCTCTCTTATCTTGTAAGTGTTTACAAATACATTACATTTATCATTATGTGAGAAATATACAACGTTAATCAAGAATGAGGGAAGCTGCAACTGGAAATCCCCCAGACAATGGCATGTCAGAAAATAAGTTGGAAAATAAGGAACGTGGCCAAGTACTTACTTCTTCAAACTTGTGGATCTGTCGGATGAAAAAGTCTCCGTAGCGACGGGCCACCTTGGTGTCAGCAATGTGGATCATGTCCTAAGGGAACGCCACACAAATATCACATTACACATCAGTTTCTTAGCTGTATGAGAAGACATTTGGCAACGGACTTTACACACCATTTCTGGAAGATGATGCATTGTTAAGTCCAAACAGTGTTTTTCTTTTTTTTTTTCAGAAACATGTGAACTGTTGTTTTTGGGTCTGAGGAAATGTCAGTGATCGATTTAGACCTCTTGACCTACAAAAGGCTCAACACAGTAAATAGCCGTGGTCGAGTCACCCTCAGTTCCTAGGCAAGGTAGATGCACCAATGCCAAGTAAAAAGCACCTACATAGTTACATTCCCACACACCTTGTCAATGTAAAAGTCAACCTCAGAGGCAGACTGAAACTCTCCATCCAGGGCAGAGATGCCGCTGGTCCACACTAGGTTCTTCATCTTGTGTTTGAAGACCAGCAACTGGATACGGAACTCTTGCTCCGTCATGTCCAGGAAACCTGCCAGCTTGGCCACTGGCATGGTGGTGTAGAGCTTCAGGAAACTGCAAGGACACAACACAACGGTTTCACACCTGCCTGCAGCCGCATTAGAAACACCATCAGTTGAACACTGTCCAATCACATGTTTTTTAATTTAAACACAATTTTTCTGAAAGTATTTGCTCTGAACTGGTGTTCTGAGGCAAATTGGTAATTGTGCTCAGTTATTATCCATGTACACACACAATTGAAATACCCTGCCGGTTTTAAAATACTTTAAATTGCATAATGATACTAGGGGGGTGACTATACAGGAGAAAACAGGTCTGCACCTGCGGATTGTAGACAGCTGAGCCTGCTGCTGCACCTCCTCAGCAAACACCTTGAGCTGCTGCTGGAAGGGCTCCTTGTGGTAGTTGGGGTGGACATTGTCGTAGTTGGGCACCACAGGAGACAGAAACTTGGGACACGCAAAGCTGAACAACTCCTCAAACACCTGCAGGTCTCTAACATGAGAAAGAAATCATAAGTACACTTTTTTGTGTAATTCATCGATAACTACACATCCTTTATGACTGATTTTGAACAACCCTTTTTTTTTTTTTTTACAAACAATATGACAATTAATAGATCAATAGAAACCCCTAGAGATAAAACAGGTAGAGAAATATCAATCATGTCACTGGAATCAAAACGGACGATAAATGCCAAGACCGGAGCGATTTCTCCTCACCCCTTCTGCATCCGCAGCATCTTGTCCCCGTACTTCTCCCTGAGCTGAGTGTGGATGCTCTCGTCGATGCGCATGGGGTACATGGTGAGGGCGATGGCCAGGAGCCCGTGCATCTGCTCGTTCTGCTTGTTGATCTAGGAACGCCAGGGAGCCAGTCACTTGTCAATAGAAAACTTGACAGAAAGTAAATGTGCTTAGCGTTTTACTTGACAAGGTCAACGAACACCAGGAAAAAAAAAAAGAAGGAAAACCAACAACAAATAAGGTAAGGGAGCTTACGAAAAGTAAAGTTTAGTTTCGATGCATACTAGGAAGTACTAAGCCACCAAATGCTAGCCTCCTATGTGGTGACTGACCATCTCATATTTGTATGTGGATCTCTGGAACATGTTCCTGGTCCTCTGGATGTAGAGTAGGATGTTAGCAAATACACGGATGGCATCCTGGTACCTCCTCATCATTAGGTAGGCGAAGCCCACGTAATAGTAGGTGGTGATCTGGCACTCGGGCACACGGGAGTACATACTCTGGAGCACAGAGATGGGACGACAGGGGAATGAGTTAGGTACTACCCAACACAAACAATGTTTTTGGAAGGACACATTCTCTGAAATCAGTACTGTGACACTGCGAGGAAAAGACAGCGCCAACAAGATATTGTTAAATTGGGAAGGAAGGTTAAAGATTAAGAATAAATAGCAGATTACCGCACCATAACCACAATACCATTGACGACAAGCAAACTACAAAACTAAACATCGAAAGGACAAAATTAGAAGTTTCCCCGAGAGAGGTTTGGGTCTTCCCAATTGTACCTTCTTGTTGAGCTCAATGTTCTCCAGGACCTTGATGGCCTGGTAGTAATCCCCAAGCAGCGAGTGCAGCCTCAACAGCCCCACCAAGCTGAAGTAGCCCAACATCTTGTACAGCGAGTGGCGACCATACTCTCCAGCCACACTCTCGGGGTCTCCTGCAACGTGACGAATAACAAGCCAAAGCAGTTAGCATGGTTCTGGTTCCAACGCAATTCTGCTCTCCCCCCCCCCCCCCTCTCCTCTCTCTCTTAGAGCAGGGTAGACAGATTCCTGCAACTGTGTTACAAGCATAGACTGTGTTATAAGCAAGCACAATTTGTCTGTTTATTAGCCTGTTCCTTAAGGGACTGCTTCGACTTGAGATAAACATGACCAGTGCCATGAGAGAGACAATATACGTAGCTAAAAACACCATAGTTTGAAGAGTCTGTGTTGAAGGTAGACGGTGTCAAGAGACAATTCCCCCATAGAAGAAAAACATATGAAGTCTACTGTAACCCGTACGCTCTCTTACTGTGCTAAATGATTGGGTTTTTTTTACCTCCGCTGGTGTAGACCTCAAGCTGGCGGTTGATGTTACTTTTGTCCACCAGTGAGTGGAGAACATTGAGGACACTGTGTACGTTCCAAATCTTCGGGTTATTCCTAAGGAACTCGATCTCCTCATCAGACTTTTTGGCCGTCTTGCAACGGTACTGGCTAAAGGACTGGAACTGAAGGGGAGAGGAGTTGAGTCATGAGAATTTGACCTTCTTTCCAACTATCAATCCTGACAGTTGTGTCGAGATTAAATAAACATGGTCCGCAACTAATCCAAAAAATTATGTAAATGTTTTTAATAAAACACTCCTAGGTCTGATAAAGCCCTAGGCCATTTAATGTTAAATCAGCTATTACCTGATAAATGAACTCGTCAATGATGTCCCACAGCCATTGGTTGGGCAGTTCCAAGGGAGCTGGACCATCAGCATCTGTTTACAAACACAAGAAAACTTATATGGCTGCTATTCTTTAATAAGCTTGAAATAAATTGTGCCCTTGGTAACTGAAATATGCCACTGGTGTATATTTTACTGGCGAGAACAATAAGCACTTACTCAGAATGTAGTTGAAAAGGTTGCAATAATTGTAGTAAGATTCAAACCTCTGGTCCAAAGTGGGTCCACCCTAAGAACCAAGCGAGCACATAAAGATCAACATAAAAGTACTGGGAAAACATCCAAGTTTATTGGAGAAGATTATAATGTTTTATGACATCACTCACGCTAACTTTGGCGTAGATGTGTCTATAGTACAGCTCTTTATAGAGGATGAGAAACACAGCATCTGGAGAAACAAAAATGCAGGTTTAGTTTAGTGTGTACTATGCAGGCAGCTATTGCATCAGCGAAAGGCTGAAAAACTCACCATTTCCAACAAGGGAAGCAATGGCCTCAGCCTCTGGCCAGGGAGAGGTCTTAAAGAAACGGTCAGTCAGCTTATTCCAGCTGCACAATAAAAAGGACAGAAAATAAGACTTTTACTGTATAGTCACATACCTTTAAGGCCTTGGCTAGAGAAAGCACTTCATCAGTGGCCAACTGGTCTGCTCTGCAAGTGAGTGTACCTGTTCTCATAGACATCTTGGATTTCATAGATCTTCTGCTCGATGCTCTCGCTGGACACCCGGTTAGACTGCAGCTCATAAACCTTCTGGTCGATCAAGTCAGACGTGGTTTTGTGAAAATACTGCAGGAAGTTCTTGATCACCTCTGGGATGACATGGTAGGTCTGCTGCTCATATTGCCTCTCATAGGCAAGATCCGCTTTGGGATCACCTACAATACCACAACAGAATAACACAATAACAGTCAAAGCAATTAGTTTGAAAACAGGATTACCAAAACATTACTAAAATAATTGTTTACTAACCAGTGTGCAGGTCGTATTCATTTGTGTAGGAGTATGGGTCATACTGTGAACCAAAAGAGCCGGACATTTATAGTTTTAATATTCGTCATCAATACCTACATTAGTTTTACTAAATTGTTAGATTATTAAAGAAACAACACATTAGTTACAGTAATGGAATGTAGTCCGTAGCAAATCTTCAAATTTATATAAAAAATATTTACCATGATAGTAGCCTTAACTCATGTAAGATAATGTCTGGCTATTGTATGCAGATGGAATGAGCTAGCGATCTAGCTAGCCCGCTGTTATGAGAGCTAGTCTGCAGTCTTTCAAAGCTATTTTTTGAAAGCGTTAAGGATAACCTATGAATTAGATACTGACGTCTTCGTCGTCGTGGTATGACATAATGCTAGAAGTATTCCAGTTTCGTAAAATTCAGGTGTAAAATAGGAATCTATGTAGCCAACACCACGCAGCAAGCACCGGGAGAGCAAAAGAAACCGGAAAGAGAACATAACGAAGGTAGAGGTTTTGACAGTAGCATTATGGGATTGTGGCGGTATGAAGTAACGAGTGAACGTTATGTTATGTTTTGTTAACCTTTTATAAGAAAGAAAAAAATAAGTACACTCAAAAAAGTTGCTGTAGATTCAACATCATTTGATGCTATATTTATCATACCCTATAGACTATAATATTGCATCAAATAAAATACCGGGTATACCCGGTGTTTTATGTAGTTAAATTACACGTTTAGGAGTCCTGTAAATAAATTGTAAAAAGTGGAAATACATTTATTTTATTTCTTTCATATGTCTATGACACAAACTGTTAGTGAACAAAACAAATGTACCAAATATGTAAGGATTAAAAAACACTGTATTCAAATACTTTATATTTCTAGGCAGCAAAATAAAAGTGTTTATATTTGTTTCACATAAAAATATATGTATAATTTAAGTAAAATAAATACATTGAAATGGAAATAGAAACTAAACTAAACAGCGTCTCTTTCCCTTCCGGGTGCCACGGGGTTCTGCTTCCTTTGTCACTATGCACATGTGATAAACAAGTTAAATTCAGCATGGATTTCTCAACTAAGTGGAATAGTTTACCAAAAGGTCCCAGTTTAAAGCACTTAACAGATGCCGGATTTGGTATCCCGAAAAACTCACAAAATGCTGCGGTGCAGGATCTAACGAAGGCCCATATTGAATCATTTGATCAAGCAGTCACGGATGGACTAAGTCGCGCTGTACAGGTAGTTGCATTTCACGTGGATTGAGCGAATAAAAGTTTTCTTGAATATGTCACGGTCCAATTGTGCAGTTTTAAGATCCTCCGTTAAGTTTCATCTCATGTCGTTAATGCCAAGAATGTAGAAGGTTTCTATAGTGAGTTAGTCTCTTTTTAAATAACCCAATCCTCCTAATTTGCTTTAATTTCTCAGGCTATTCCGCCATTGGAATTCACATTCGCGAATGAGCGAATCAGCCTTGCTTTTGTTGAAGCAACTATCCTGAAACCAATGGTCACCAAAGGTACTATTTGCAGGGACCTTAAAGTGTTTCCAGCAGAGTGCAGAGGACGGAAATGTTCTTACCGGGCAAAGATCGTGGTGAGCGTTGGCTGCACGTAGGATCTTGTTTTCCCTGTCAGCCACCAAGAGGCTAAATGCACTACTAATGTTACAGAAGTTGTTCCTTACATTGCTCCAAAACTGCTGTCTACAGTCATAATACCATTGTACAATATTTTTTCAGTGAGCATATTCCTGCATCTGCTACCTCTAGTACGGCATCTAGAACCAAACGTGCCCTAGACTTTACATTTATAGTTTTATTTTTGCTTGTTAGGCAGATGTCAGCTGGTCAGTTAATGGTGTTCCCAGAGGAATTGTCAAACAGCCCCTTGGCCTGGTACCTATAATGGTGAAATCCAAGCTGTGTAACCTCCGTGGTCTGTCCCCCAAAGAGCTCATAGAACACCACGAGGAAGCAGAGGTATAAGACGGAAAATATCTTTAATTTAATAACATTCATCTACTGTTTGTGCTCCATGTAAACATTTTTCTCTCTGCCACGTAAACAGGAAATGGGCGGATACTTCATTGTGAACGGAATTGAGAAGGTGATTCGTATGTTGATCATGCCAAGAAGAAACTATCCTATTGCCATGTCAAGGCCCAAGTGGAAAAACAGAGGACAAGGATACACTCAGTATGGTAAAAAGAATAGTTTGTGTCATAGTTTACTGTGTACTAAGGGTGTTTTCATATATTTCAGCCCTCAAAACAAACTCGGAACAATTATTCATAATTTAATGTGCATATGTGAACACTCCAAACCAACTCAGACCCCTCTGAAATGAAGTTTGGTTATCTTCAAGTCCGAGATACGGTTCGCTTTAAATGAACCTTTGGTCAGTGGTCCAAAGTCCTCTTTTCAGAGGAAATGCAAAGTAAATTTTGCATTTCATTGATTGATGATTTGGGGTGCTATGTCATCGGCTGGTGTTGGTCCACTGTGTTTTATCAAGTCCAGAGTCAATGCAGCCGTCTACCAGGACTTCATGCTTCCATCTGCTACCAAGCTTTATGGAGATGCTGATTTCCTTTTGCAGCAGGACTTGGCACCTGCCCACAGTGCCAATGCTGGTTTGCTGACCATGGTATTACTGTGCTTGATCGGCCAGCCAATTCGCCTGACCTGAACCCCATAGAGAAACAAGACCCAACAATGCAGATGAGCTGAAGGCCGCTATCAAAGCAACCTGGGCTTCCATAATATTTCAGCAGTGCCACAGGCTGATTTCATCCATGCCACACTGCATTGATGCAGTAATTTGTGCAAAAGGAGCCCTGACTGAAGTATCGAGTGCATAAATTAACTAGTACTTCTGAAAATACTTTTCAGAATGTCAACATTTCTGTGTGTGTGTATATA